>CM053783.1:713461764-713659264 GCA_028749045.1 Cupressus sempervirens
TCTCTCTCTCGATAATGAGAGGGTCTAATACTCATGTTAAAGTGGGGGATAAATATATTGTCCTATAAAGTCATAACTTACTTTTGTGTTCATTTTTAGACCATTATTTTAGTCCATTATTTTATGTGAGGGCCTCACATTTCACCTAATTTCATTCATAATTTTAGTTAAGGTCCTTCTCTTTTAATCTTTCTAAAAACTATAAGTTGGATATATTCTTTATGTATAATTTCTCATTTATTCATCCATTTGCATAATTTATATCCATCTTAAGATCAATTTTTTGTTCTAAAAGCATAAAGACAATTTATAAGTATTAATTTGTTGAGGAATGGAAGAATTGGTTTTCTAAGAGAGATCAAGTTTGGACTAATTGGTTGAGCTCATAAGTGAGATGGTTTTTTAGGAATATGATTTGGAACTAGAACATTAACAACACATCAGTTGTACATACATTGGCATTTTCATGAGGTCATATTATATAGACCACAAGTCCACCTCAATATAAGTCCATATCATAGGGATAACTCATAGGTTTCCAAGTTTCTTAAGATTGGTTCTAGAGAGGTGACGCACAAAATATAAAGTCATGAAGATGCGTTATTTATGTATTTTAATAGGGTGCATTGCTATGCTATATTATTGATGACTAAGTAGAAAGCTATATTACAAGGTTTAAAAGTTGGTCTAACTTGGTTTCTATGCAAGTCAAGTTGATCTCACATGGTGTTAGGAATATTCAGAGATTGAGTTTATGTTAACTTGAAGTCAACAAGAACTAGGTAATTATTAGTGTTTCATGAGTTTTACTCTAATTATATGTTAGTTAGTAATAGAGAAACCAACTATCCCTAGTGTGTATAAGGGAAAATAGGTGATCATGGCCAAGTCACTGATTTGGGAAGTAAAAGTAAGTTACAAGATGATCACATGGTGGCTAGTTCTCTTGGTTCTTCATTAAGGGTAAATCCAAGTTGGAATATATTACAACATTCTCTTATACATGAATAAATTCCTTATCAAGAATGGATGACTTGTAAGTGTTGGTGCAAGATAAGTTGTGCTACTAAATGGTCCTATATCTAGCCAATTTCATCATCTTAGTGCTTATCTATCTCTAGCTCTTCAATATTGGGAAATAATGATAGAAAGTTAGTTTTCACAGGTCAATTTTTAAAATTTGAGAGAATTCCTCTATATGTTCATGTCTAGAGATTAAAATTTGGTGAGTAAGAAGAAGATAAATTCAATGCATGAGTTTGAAGCTTCTCTACTATAGTCCAAATTATGGTACTGGATGATGCAATCAATAAAGGAAATGGTTTCTTGTGTTTGTTAGTTAGAAATGGAAATTGGAATGGGTGGGTGTGAAAATATGGGTTGGAGGGTTGATACATGTATAGTTCCAAATTAGCTACCTGGAATGGATGAATGGTCAACTTGATTTGAAAGGTCCTTAAAGGTGGCATAGAGATGTTATTAAAGTGATGTCAAAAAAATTTGTGCATGAGTTTTTTCTCATACATGAGTCATAATGTTGTTGATTCTTACTATCTCTAGCTTGTGGAACTAATTCTCTAAGTAATTTGATTGATATCTTAATTCTTGAGTGACTAAGGATTATTGTAAAATTGGATTTTCCTTCAAGGTGAAGCATAACATTACCATAAATTATCTAGGAGTATCTATTCTATTCTTATGGGATATGAACTTAGAGTAAGGGGGTCTATAAACCATGATCCTAAGGGTTTTAGTTGCACATTTGGTATAAAAATAAGATCATTCAAAGAGATCAAAGAGAGGATTTCTTTATAAGTAGATCTTTATGGAGGATCTAGAATTAAGATACTTTATACCAGCTAAGGCTGAAACCTTAATTTGGGTGTTCAGTTATCATACAAAATCTGGTGAGTCATCTAACTAGAATCCAAATTGAAATGGAATAAAGAGATGTTTATTGGAAAAGGATTTTTCTAAATTAAAAGTTTACCATTTAAGGCATCAAAAATGTCACATAAGTTAGGTAGGGGAGGATTTTGTGGCCTTTGAGATTAGAAACAATATGGAAGGTAATATAGTGCATGTTATCTACCCTTGGTGTGACTCTTTATCTTTTTATCTTCAAGCGTGCAAAGGCTTAATGATGCATTGATTTGGAATGTTGGTTATGATGAGTTTGTTTTGAGCCAAAGCCAATCTATGTCGATGTGACATGATTTTTTGAGTCTCAATTGAAAATGATTTATTAATCTAACTAATGAGCCATTTCCTCTTCAAGGGAATATTGGATATATGCTATGATGTAAAATGTGACAAATGTCATTATAATGAGATTCCTTTCAAAATCATGATTATAGAGTGACTTTACAAGTAGTTTAACATTAAGCATGAGTACTAAATTAGAGTTGTAAGGTTCATGAAAATTTGATGTAGATTTGGAGTGTGACAAAATGCATAGTTATTGATGGTTTTAAGTTAAGTAAGGGAGTTAAGTTAAGAAAAGGATATTTGGAGAGCCAAGATCATGGTGAAATGATTGAGCCATATACTTCTATGTCCTTCTCTTCTTCATGGTGATGTTGGGAATCAATTTTTGAAGGATTTGGTATGAATTGGTTCATGAAATGACATTTGTGGGTGGATTTCATTTTTATTTCTTGGAGAGGAGCACTAATATGGGAGCTACATTCATGATCCAAGAAACATATGTGTTGATGTAAGAAATTACATCTAGTGCTAAGGGGTATGGGTAGTGTCTTTAAGATATAGGATCAAAAGTATTGTCTTATGTTACATTTTACAGATGAATTATATGCCTTTATTCTTACATAGAAAATTAGGTGACCTCATGGGAGGTGATTTCCCTAACATGAGTGTACATTGATGAAGTGATCTTAGGAGTAGAGAAAAAATATGCATGTTTTTGTGATGTTAGTGTTGGATGAGTGACCCAATGATTTATGGAATATCTTAGAGCTATGTGATCCTATTGGAGTATTGATGAACTTATAATTGGTCATCATAGAATGGTGATCAATTATTTATGGTTTCTTGGTATAGTGTGGTGTAAGGTCTTGTTAAGGATGTGATCTAAAGTGTAAACTTTGGGTTGCATACCAAATATTGGGGATAGACTCAATATGGTGTAGGATGGGGTCTGGGACACTACTTGAAGAGTAATCATTATTGTTATTATAATAAGACCATATGTTTTCTTAGGAGTAAAGAGAAAGTATGTATATTTCCTATGTGTTAATATTGAATGGATGAGTTAATGTTCTAAGGTATACCTTATAGATATACTAGTCCTATTATAGTATTGATGGATTAATAATTGGAATTTATTGCCAAATATTCTTAGGATATATTTTAGCTTGAAATTAAAATCAATTGTAAAGATTAATTATAGATTTAAATGATAAACCACTAGATATCCTATGACCCATTTTTGCAAATCATAAGATATCATTTTTACTATACAATTAAATTGTATTGTCTTGAGATTAAGAACTTTTAGTCCTCCTTAGTGTTATCTCTCTCTCTCTCTCTCTCTCTCTCTCTCTCTCTCTACACTTATGGCATAGTCATTTAGGTGTTATGTTATAACCATTTTTGCCATATCTTCTAGTGGCTTCCATTTTTTTTAATTCTTTCTACACCTTCTTCAAGGCATTTGAGACCCCTTTATGGGGCCCACCTTCGGATTAGACTCAATCCCCTATCAACCTATTCCGAGAAGCTAATACAATTTGATTGCAAGGCTTGAGGTGCCTTGAGTTTTCCAATTATTTAACTCTCTCTCTCTCTCTCTCTCTCTCTCTCTCTCTCTCTCTCTCTCTCTCTCTCTCTCTCTCTCTCTCTCTCTCTCTCTCTCTCTCTCTCTCTCTCTCTCATTCACTCTCTTTCTCCTAGTTTGTCTTGCTTTGTTTCTTGTCCAAGATATTAGTATATAACTTGGAGGCTTGGAAATTTAATTTTCATTCATAAATCCCACACAGTAATTTATAACATAAACCAAGAGAAAGAATCTTAAAGTATTCAAGCTCAACCATTTCCTTCTTGCATAAAGCTTCTTTCTTCAAGGTGGTAGTGGAGTTTGAATTCTAATGATGAAATATATGATTCCAATCATTCAATACCTTACGTCCTTCATCATGACATGTCACACATATTCCTATTCTTTTTTATATTATTATTATTTATTTGATTCAAGGCTATTCCATTTACATACTTGATCACGTGCCAAATGAAATTGCATCTACAAAGGCAGATGTATCTTTTATTCCATAAATATTAAACCCTACTATATGTTAGCATTTAATTTATCAATAAAATGGCATCTCAATTTGAAGGTTTATTCCTCAATATAGGGCTTAACCAAAGAAAGCTCTCATCCAAAAAACCAAAAACAAATATTTTCTATGTACAGTAGCAAGTTAGTAGAATTGAGACCACATATTTGACAAACATTTGCCACACCATTTTCAAAAAAGTTTGATTGAAGTTGCTAGAGTATTCTAGGAACACATTTACATTTTCATTGTCTTTGAGAACATGGTAACACTTAAATAATGTCTTTCTAAGACCCTATGAAAAAAAACATTATCAAGGTTTTTGGCTATGATCAAAAATTTTCAAATAGAAGTTCCCTTACAATTTTAGATCCATGATTTTTGGAGAAAAAATGAATATTCCTCAAGACACATTTCAAAGTGCGTGAATTATCATTAATTTCATATTTTGGTCTAGACCTAAAATCAAATCATAATTGGGTCAATTGCTTACATTTAGCACCTAGTCATATCTTACACTTCTCATTTAATCAATTAAGAAAATTACAATTATAGATTTTCACATCTTTAATCAAATTCACATTGTATGAAAGAGGAATTTCTTGCATACTTCCTTGATATAATTGGGATTTAGAATTAGTATCGCTTTATCTCATTTGATTTTTCTAATCTAACTTGGATTGTATTAAAAGTTATGTTTGCAAGCTCCTTATTCTCTTGTATTGAATGGCTTAGTGTGAAAGTGGTTAGTTAATGAACTCATATCATCTAAATAAGAATTAAATTGACCTATACCTAGAATAGGTCAAAACTTTGACCTATAACCCAAAAAGATAATTTTGAGTAAAGATCCAAGCCTAATGCAAAAGTGTTTTATTTTACCTCCCTATGTAGGTGGCCTTTGTTAATTTGGACTCCAAAATCACTATAAAAAGATCTATACCTTGAAATAATTTATAGCTATTCAAAACTAAAAGCTCTATCATACTCATATACATGATGTACAACCACAAGTTGGCTTTTCTAATCATTAAATATCAAAACAAAGGAAAAATAGTACAAATGGATTGGCCAAGACCCAAATCATTAGAATAGTTCTCAAATAAATATATTGAGTAATACAAACATACAATAGGATTGACAAAATGTATCAAACATAAAAACACACACAATTGTGCATCACATACCATGAATCTCCACCACAAGTCGAATCTCACTATCTTAACTGTTAGAACAAGAAAACTAGTATATGGCTAGACCAATCTTAAGATAACTTTATTTGGAAACATTAGAAAACCATATAAATCTAGACATATGATCACCTTGATGCCAAGACCATTCCATAAGGATCACAAATAAAGGAAATCTCACTGGATCAATTGTAAGCTAAAATAATAAGAAAACTACTAAAATAAATAGTTTTAAAATAAATAAAAAACTTTAAAGGAAATATTTTTAGGTGATTCAAGATTGCCAATAATCAAAGTGTTTTCCTACATTGGGCACCCTATATGGATAGAATATGTTACATAAAAAAAAATTATAAATGCCTAATGTATTATTCATAATGTAGATATTATGAGAATTCTTCACCCCCTTGTCTTCTCCATCTAAAGAACTAGTACTACTTTAGTTCTTCCCACAATCACTCGTACTACTATTGGTGCAAGTGTTCTTCAAATACATAGTATAATAAATTCCTCCAATAGGTATCCCACCACTACTACTAGTGATATATCTTATGCTTTGATCAAACTTACCAAACTATTTATCTCTACCTCTTTCACCATTGCCACTTTTATTCAATATCTACTTCATCTACTACTATTTAACTTCACCTCTAAAACTATTCAACGCATCAACCTTCAATCCAATCTTAAGATTTTTCTACTTAGAATGCCACCCTATTAAAGGATTTACAAATGGCTATTATGCCAACCTAATTCCATAGGATTTTTCCTTATCTAATACAATTGCTAGAGTATTAGAAAATCTTTGACCTGATTACAACATACAACTTAACTTGCAGATCTCAGATCACTTCTCAACTCATACCATTGTCTGGCCTTCAATCTCTACAACTCTAATAACTTGCCCTCCTTTCAAGCTTAGTCTCCTTGAGTCTCCATGCTCAATGTACAAGTGCAATCATCTCTTCATGACCACTTGTAGAAGTAGAGCCTCTGTTCTCTTCCTTCTTCTAGATGTCTTCTCTTTGACACCCTTCTAACAACTTCACAATTTGGCTCTTTGGCAATAGCAACTTCAGCAGCATTTGTTTCTTAGTCTGTGACTCCTTAAATAGAAGTCTTGGAGTTCTTTTCCTGCTCGATTCCTCCTTTTTCTAATTTCAATTTGTATGGATTAGGTAGGATTCATTGCATCCAACCCATATTTTGTTTTCTCTAGTAACTTCTTGAATAATCCTCTTGAATTTACCTAAAAATGGTTTACATAGAATTATGTGCCACCAGCTCATCATCCTTATCTTCCAACTAGTTCACAAAATTCAAGGTAACCACTTTGTCCACTCAGATTTGGTGAATCTTTGTCATTTGAAATAATGCAGCAACTTGGCACTATTGAAATACTGGTGCTTGGCACATACTATGTTACTCGGCATCAACTATATTTTTTCTAATGCCTGGCACCTAAAGATCACTTAGCACCTAAGATTTACCGATGCTTAGCACCCACTAATGATCTTAGTTTAAGCTTTGCAGTTAACCTTGTTACAACTTATTCCTCCAGTATGTTTCTAAGTGTGACCATCCTTTGTGTCTTTGAGTATGTTATCAATACATCTTTTAACCATTGTCTTAACTAATCATTCACTTCATTTCAACATCATAAATCAATCTTTTCCTTAGGTGCTCTTGTTACATCTTGTTGATCAAATCCTCTTCATCAATCAACTAAGTGAGAGTACTTAGATCTTATAAGAAAATGTCATTCCTACAAATAGCAGGTTTGACATCAATGACAAAACAATGATTGAAAACATTCTTTTAACAACAATCTCCCTCTTTGATCTTCAACAATGAGCTTTTCAATCAGACTTCCAAAAATCACAATGTCATCTCTCTAGGGAACCTTATATTAAATTTTGTTTTAATTAGTCTTAAAGTTCACTAATTCATGTATATCCATCAAATCCTTTAGTGACTTCTCAAGCTTAGAAATCCTATCAACCACCTATTGTATATCCATCACCTTATGATCCACAATAGCCTAATCACCTAAGATGTAGGTCCTCATCATGATCAAATTATTATCATTAAATCATTTTTCTCTTAAAGGAAGTAAAGTATATCATCTACCATCTTTGATCATAGAAACAACATTCCTTCAAAAATCATGAATAGAACCAACATCATATTTCCAAGGTCTACGCAACAAAACATGGAAAACACTCATATTTTTCTTACAAAAGTAAGGATTTGACATAGATTGCAAGTCACTATTTTAAGAATAGCTAGCTAGTCCTAGGCACATGATCAATAATACAAGAATGCCTCAACATGTAGTGAGTTCATCTTTGGAGATGGAGACAATAAATTAGAGTGTAGAAAAGAACACATAAAAAGACACTAAATTTTCTTCAATCATTTAATAAATAGAGATTAAAAGAAATTCAGACAACAATAAAATAAAAATGATTGTAGTAAAAAATTGGGAGATTTGAAATAGTTATAATGTCATTTTATTTTATTTTTAAGGAAACTTGAATTTTTAACTTTCCACGCCCAAAAAGGCTACTTCTGAAGGATCCCTTCCCACTTTCTATTATTCTAGACCACAATTGAGGGGCCTTTAGTTTTTATTAACACACATTTTAATTGTTTATATCCCTAAGGCACATGTCTCCTACAAACACATCTATAAGTTTAGTGACCCATCAAAAATATGTATATTAGTAGCCACCTCACTAACAAATGTTTTTGCCACATTATGCATCAAATTATGCATCAATTTACTAAAATCTCATTTTTTCAACTATAATATTGAATGCACAAATTAGAATCAAGTTTTCCAAGATATCCATTCTACCCAATTTTTCATTAATTAAATTATAATATCCTCCTCAAAAACTGTAATGCCAATATATAATTTCTTATGACCTAATCAATTTCACCAACAAACCATAAAAAACTTCATTATAGTCGTAGCATTTAAATAAATAGACTCGAGTATGATGAATTTGGTGCCATAATAGATGTCATTTAAGAACAGACGACACGAGAGCAAGAAGATTATCTCAAAATAATTTTAATAGTTGTATATCGTATAATCCAATTTTTTAACGTTATATTACCTTTGGTTGCCCTAGTATCATTCATCAGGCATTTCTGTCCCGACCCTGAAAAGATTCTAATCTCAGAAGCGTAAAAAACAACAGCAATGCAGTTAGCAACAAACTCATTACTACAATGAAGACATTATAAGCAACGACAATTGTTTTTCATAAATTATCTTCTCAATATTTATCAATTATAACTAAAAAAACTAAGCCCAGAACAAATAAAGATGATATCCTATAGCGAAATATTTCTACCGTACATCCAACCATTGAATTTTCATGACTTGGAATCTCACTGCATAAAATATATGAATCAGAACAGACCCTTCAACAGAACAGACTACTCCAGTCATTTTCAAACAGTTGTTCAAAACTCTATAAGGGTGATCAATAAATTTTAATCTTATATAAAAGGTACAGGCCACATCAATGAGAAGATCAAAGAAGGCGAAATGCAAATCCTTTTTTGCTCTCCCAACACATATAAATACAAACCCATATAGCCTCACCCCCAACTAAACTACACTGAGCTGCAGCGAATGGGTATTGGGAGGCTAGAATAGTAAATAAAATGGCCTTTCTAATTGCTTTGGCCCTATCCCTTGTGGCATTGGTAGCAGCTGAGCTCAATTACTACCCACCACCTCTTCACTTCTATCATCCAATTCCAAGACATTTCTATAAGTTTCCTTCTCCACCATTTTTGTTTCCTCTTCCTCACTATCATCTTCACTCACCTTCACCTCCGTTTCTTTCACCTCCTCCTTTATTCCGTCCTCTTCCTCCATTCCATTCTAAGTCTCCGCCTCCTCCATACTATTACAATTTTCTTCCACCTCCATTGTCTCATCCCATTCAACCATACCATTTTAGGTCTCCACCTCCACCATTTCGCTCATCTCCTCTACCACATCATTATAAATATCCACCACATTCTCATCATTACCCTTACAAATGGCCTCCACCACCATTCTTAATGTCACCACCTCCTTATTCCTGCAAATCACCATATCCATCATTTCTCTCACCTCCTCCACCATACTACCATAAATATCCACCACCCCCTTCTCCATCTCCTCCTCCACAATATATTTACAGTCACCCACCATCATCATCTCCACCTCCTCCTCCACCATATTATTACAACCCTCCACCATCCCCTTCCTCATCTCCTACTCCACCGTATCATTACAACCCTCAACCATCCCCTTCTCCATCTCCTCTTCCGCCATATCATTACAACCCTCCACCATCCCCTTCTCCATTTCCTCATCCACCATATCATTACAACCCTCCACCATCCTTTTCTCCATCTCCTCATCCACCATATTACAATCATCCTCAACCATCCCCTTCTCCATCTCCTCCTCCACCATATCATTACAACCTTCCACCATCCACTTCTCCATCTCCTCATCCACCATATCATTACAACCCTCCACCGTCATTTTCTTCATCTCCTCATCCACCATATTTCAACCACCCTCAACCATCCCCTTCTCCATCTCCTCCTCCACCATATTATTACAACTCTCCATGGCCACCACCCTTATCTCCTCCACCAAAATATTATAACTCTCCACCACCACCATGCTCATCTCTTCCTTGTCCTTGTCATTGCATATCTCCTCCAATAACTTCCGTATCCCCTCCTCCATCTTCTCCTCCATACTAATGCAAGTTTCTACCTCCACCACTTCATCATCATTGAATGCCACCACCACCATCTAGCTCTCCATTTCCATCATAACTACCACCATGCTATTAGAGATCATTTCCACCTCCCTCTTCTAAATATGCATACCATTGGTAATTTTGAAGGATAAGAAGTAGGTTTTTTACAATATTTTAGGATTTTTCATACTACATTTTTTTTATAGAATTTTATATGTACTCACATACATTCATATGTTGTATTTTCAAGTTATTGAAGCTTTGAATTGGCGTTCACATGAATATGTTCAAAAGAGTTAGAAATGTGCATCATTTGTATTACAAGAGTTACTGATAGCTAGCCATTTTGAATTGCAAATGCTACATATTTGATGTAACAAGATTTTTTTTTTCAATTAATAGGATCATGTGTTTCAAGATGTACTTAAGTCAAATAGAAAAACATAATTAGTTAAAATATAAATTTAATATATAGAGATTATTTTAATTTATTTTTCTAATATAAAATATAGAATTATCTTATTTTTATTGATTATAAATTATCTTCAATTAATTAATTTAAAAATAAAAAGGATTATATTAGTATAGTACTATTTGCTAAAAAATATCACAAGACCAACAATATAAGTCTATCTTTAGTATAAAAGATATTTCTATGATTGAGTGTTTTAAATTAAAATATGCATACTAGAATGAATGATTCTCATTATTTAAGGGAAGACCTGAACAAATTTTATCTTAACAATATTTTGTATTACATTTCATTAAAAAAAAATCAAAATTACAAGACCTTGTTCAATTAAAATATCTGTTGACATTAAATGATTTATCAATTGATGTAATGACAAAAACTAATAACCATATGTATGCCCTTGGGAAGAAATATATAGAGTGTTTTAAGGTCATTCTTCTTGTCACAAAATGTCTGGCTTTCATTAAAAGAAAATGGCACAACTAGTGTAAGTGTAAATGTTCCTATTTTGAAATTATATTCATATAATTGGTTTCTTAATAGCATGTAAGCATGGAAAGTTTATAGCTCACACAAATAGCATAGTTGTCTTGATAATGTGAGTAGTTCCCCATGGTCTTGGGTTTGAATCCACTCTTGGGTTAAAGAGTTGGACATCTTGTCATGGCTGATCTCACCTCTTGGAAGACTAATCTCTCCTTATCTCATATAAGTAACCAAGATATGGATTCTTAGTTGTTGGATTAGAATGTGAGGATACCTTCTAGGTATAAAGAAAGAATAGAAAGTTTGAAAGTTTGTAAAACTATACTTTAAAAAATGACATAATTAGTAATTTTCCCCATAAATATTTTACCTAGGTTAAAAGAAATGCTTTAGTTAGAACATGTAAAGATCCTTGCCTATTTTGTCTTTCCCTTCTTTTGATTTTATCTACTTCTTTCAATGACTTGTCTCTAATATAAATTTTTGAGATGAATTTGTCTTCCCCTTCTTTTGATTTTATCTACTTCTTTCAATGACTTGTCTCTAATATAAATTTTTGAGATGAATTTAGCATATGGAAACATTTTATGAAAATATAAAAGATAATTATTTATTATTTTAAAATAATGTATATTTGTTGATATAAATTTGGGTTGACCATCTACAAGTTGAAAAAATATTTAAGTTTAAATTTATATCAATTTAAGGTTTAGAGCTAAAAAATAGAAATTCATTTTTCTCAACTTATTATAAGTTATAAAAATTTTAAAAAATTAGAAAACTCTTCTTATAAGATTCTTAAGAATTGTCGATTTTACCATTCTTCCTTAAAAAATTATTCCAAAAAAATCCTATACTTCATACTTGAAAATATTAAATGGAGGTATCATCAAACTAGTAAAATGCTTAGAAATAATCTTTTTTATTGTCATAGTTTTAGTATATATGTAACATGCTAATAGTAGTTTTCATCAGTACAATCAAACCAAGAAGAAGAATCAATTACTATACACATTTGACTAGCATGTTTCTATTATGATAGTAAGTATGGTATAAAGGAGGGTAAATTACATGAACCATGATTTCATGAAAGTCTTCAAAACACATTCAAGTTTGAGAGGGGTGGTGGGACAAATTAACTAAGCCGCACTATAAACTTTGTATAAACATTTCTAGTTTTTCCCCTTTCCCCATTCACAAGAGGGATCTTCCTACTCATTGATCATTTATATCATCATTTTAACAACTATAAACATTTATTCTTACCTTGAGTGAAGTATATTATTGAATACCTTTTTCTATATCTTCTACCTTGTGTTGTAGCCTTTATATATTACCCTTTATAGTATGGTAATCATCCAAATGATATTTACATAGTAACTTTTCTTGATGTGCAAAAAATATGTTGTAATCACCACATGCAATAGAAACTTTGAATGCAAGGATTCTCTATCTAATTCAATAGTTATTTCTTGCTATGTAATTAGCTAGGTTCCATGAAATAAAAACTATCATTGCCTTATAAGCTCATATAAATGTTACATCACATACATACATGCCCTTGGCCAAATCAACTATTAAAAGGATCCAAAAGCATAGGTTAGAATTTAATCTATTTTTTCAAACTATGCTCTGAATATTTTTAGAATTTCTTCACCTCGTACTCACTTCTTCAACCTTGTTCGAGTTCTAAATACCTAACTTCTATTTATTGACTTAACCTCCTAGGTTCCTTTATAATGCCAAAGGAAGAAGTTATTGCACTCAAAATATCATTTAAATAGAGAAAAGCATCTTATGGGATCTCTTTTTTATATTTCCTCTACCATAATAATGCACATAACCACCATCTTTTTTTCATTATGAAAATTTATTTATAAATCTAAATAATATTTTTTCACATGCCCTTCCAAAGATACATATGATGTTTATGATGATATTCCCTATGTGAAATATCTACCCATATATCACCTTAATAATATTCATTCATGTGCCACAAGTGTCATCCTTGCATATGTGTCATTGTATTAAATTTATTTTACAATTTTTGAAAGAAATGTTTTTTTTTTTAAATTTCTTGTTGTCACACTTATATTTAAGAATAATCTATCTAAGATTAAGTATTTTAATTTTACCTAGATATAAAATATATTTTAATCTTAGTGTTTCTCTCAACCTCTAACCACTTAGAGTTGTGGAGTGGTGATATTCTAAGACCTCATAACAGAGCTCTATCATTTTTTCCCTTTTATTTTTAATAAAGGAAAAGAACATTTTATAGGTTCCCAAAGGCCATTACAATATATATATATAATAAGTCATTAAGTTCCAAACAAACCATCTATGCTAGAAGAGACAAGAAAAACTAGCACCAAACCAAGGCTAGTAGGGTAGCAATGACACACAGACACAAAAAACAACAAAAGCTTGAAAACCTCCAAAAAGAGACAAAAAACCAAGAAAACCTAAGTCAAAATAAGTACTTAATGGTGTTAGCCACCTCTACACCCATTTTGTTCATCCTTTTGACCACCTTTTGGAGGTCATCCAAATCATGAATAGGAGTCGTGGTCATCATCTTTCTTTTGTTAGATCTGGTAGACTTTCTCGAGCCCTCATATTCATCCTGGTTTTTGTCAGAATCAATGAACACAACACTCTTCTCTAGCTTTCCTTCCACTTTATGATTAAGTGTATTCATATTTTCCATAGAATATTTCATGATTTTTAGGCTATGCTCCAAGATCTTCTTCAGGGCATCTTCCATTTTCTAAGCATGGACAACAAGGATGTTTTTAAAAATGTTTAAAATAACTGAGAGGGGGTGAATCAATTATCTAAGGTCCAAATGTACCAATTGAAAAAATAAACACGTAAACAACTTCAAATATTAACATTTGTCAGCTTCATCTCTGTAGTAAAATTGTAGTACCTTCAACTAGCAGTCGACTATCCTAAATATAATAGACTTGTATAATGTAAACATTAATAGTAAATCACCACAAATAGCATCCACACAAGTTTGAGACTATGATTTAATGTGGAAACCCAATTTGAGAAATCCACTAGTAACATGTCACCAATATTTTCACTCTTCTGAAGTGAGCTCTACTGGGAGCCAACCCTATTAAAGGTTACAAAACACATTCTTAAATGTGACCTTGTTAAAGGATTTAAACACCCTATTAGGAGTGGCCTTGTTAGAGCACTTCATAACATTCCATCATAATGCTACCTTGATTAAAGGATTTACATATGGTTGTTAGGTCAACCTTGATTAAAGGATTTCAAACTAATATAATTCTTAGAAAGTAATAGTAGGTTTTGATCTCACAAATACAACTCACTTTACAAATTCATATCTCAGTTCAACTCAAATATTGATCAATTGACTGACCTTCATTGTCATTTTAGTCTTTGATTCACTTGGAAACCCTTCAAGCAATCATTCTTCACCTCTTCTAAACTCTTCTCATCATTCTACTTAAGTTCTCGAATCAATAACATCAAAAACTTCTCCAACCTTCAAATTTAGCCCTTCTACCTCCTTAAATTGGTAATTCTAATCTTTTTCCACTTAAACAATGTTGTAGATCTTAGGGTATCGATCGGATTCAACACATATAATGAATCTATCCACCTTTTTGTTTATCCTCTTCTTTTTTAGAAAATTCTCTTTTAAATTAATCTATTGATTGCTTAGCTAACCCTTTCCTTGCATTAAATGTTATAGGTAATCCATCCTTGTCATCAACATGCTTTCTATATTCCAAGAAATCAACTCTGTCAACTGGAAATTATGATTTCTAACAAAGTATTCTTAAAATTTTGTTTGTTTGCCAATATTGTGTTATAGCACTTGATCATCATTGGATTACTCAATTGCTGCTAAATTTCTTGTTCAACACATATATTGTCACTCAGTCAATACTAATGTTTTTTCAACACTATTTCTACTCGGCACATACTATGGCTCGACCAACACTAGCATTACTTAGCATGTATTGCAAGTTCCTTAATATTTTTCTTTATTTCTTGGTCAAGCCTATGTATTTGAATTATCATTTATTTCTTCTTCAAGGCTTCAATACAACTATCTTGTTCTCTTCTAGTATTATTAAATAATCACTTTATCTTGTCAAAGTCTAACCAATCAAGTGTCCATTTGTGGTTTCTTCTCCATAGTTCAACATTTCCTCTAGATTCTTTTGTTATGACCCACTTCTAAAATCTTCTTCATCAATCAAATACGTCTGACACTCAAATCAAATAGAAAATTGTCTCACTAATAAGGTTTGACATCAATGACAACATAAAAATTGTCCCAATTATAGTTTCCAATAGTGTCAACCCTTTTCTCCAGCATTCTTTTAGCATTAGCCTCAACCTCCACACAATCAAGAAAGTTTCTTCTCTTGTATTATCCACCCAATATTTTCCCCATCCCCAGTGACCTTATTATCTACTTTCATCCATATTTATTTCCTTTTGTTAATATAAATACCTTAAAGGATATAATCAAGACATCTTAGCCCTTCTCATATTTGAACAATAAATTCATCTTTGATTTATTTTATATTCTCTATTGTTCACCTATTAACACTTTCCATTATCTATCTAGGCTTAAAGTAAACCCTTTGGACTACCTTAAGACCCTTATCAATATATTCTATAACGCCCCACTCGGGAACCCAAGAGAAATAAACCTAACATGTAACAATATTTATTGAACTATTTTTTTATAGTTTAAACAACATCAAGATAACAATGCAGAAGCAACAAAACATACACCAGGGTATGTGCAGGATCATGGTGTGCCAAAAAGTGGCGATCTGAAAAATATGTAGTTCTGAAATGCCTCAAAGAATTTCAAAATCTATTCCAACTTTTTTCCCACCCATCCTGATACTAAATGAAAACAATTAATACCTTTATAATTCCTACTATATCTTTCGATACCAACCTTATATGGTCATCTTTAAAACATCACGAAAATGTGTTTTTGGCATGTTCTTATGTGGTTTTTACTTCAAGCATGTAGCTGACGACCTTTTTTTAACCAAAATTTGATGTAATGAAAAGGGTTTCTTAAGAATGTTCTTAGCTTTTCATAAATGTAAGGTTTGTCAAATTACGAGTTCAATGAGTAATTATTACTTATTTTCTAATGGAGTTAGGTACAAAGTGCTGATTGACATACTGGTTGAAAAATAGCTATAACTTTCAAACCGTATAAGATTTGTGAAATATAAAAGATGTGTCACATTCTATGCTTTGACTAGTATAAGAAAAAAAAAACTTAATTTTGATTTTTTTTGAACTAGTTAAGGTGGTCAGACACGGGAGTTTTTTAATTCCAAAAATAGTATAGTAGAAAATTCATAATTAATTATTTATTTGGAATGAAAATTCCCAAAAATATGTGTCACATCCAGGCATGAGTCTACTTTTTATATCTCAAATTATATTTAAAAATATTATCATTTGATTATGATTAAGGTGGTCAAACATACACCTACTTTTAATTTTTGCCCTAAAATTTTTGTAGCACTGCATTAAAATCCAAACTTTTGACCAGTCAAATAATTTTTTCTCCAAATAAGGCCTTGTAGTTTAGAAACTAGATTCAATTTCCTACAGATTATTTTCTTACAACTTTTTGATATAAAGTTCAGTACCACTTTAAAATTATGTGTCAAGTTGACATAACCGTGATTTGTTGGTTTTTCACTGCCACTTAAGGCCATAGTTCTGTACACCATGATCCTGCACATACCCACCACAAGTACACAGAAGAAAATTATAGATACAAAATCCATTTCCCAAGGGCTCCTTCATGTTGAGTCACATTAAAAGGTTAATATTAAATAGTTTAAGGCTCAAATACAATGTCTCATGATTCAAAAGAAGGAATATCTATACATAATCGTATAAGAAAATTCATAAGTATAATTAATACATTGAAAGTACATCCAACAACTAACATCCACTACACATGTTGCAGGGTATGTGAGAATAGATATGTAATACATCAGAATACATGTATACATCAATTGAAAGAAGTATCTGAGATAAGAAATAAGAATGATAAAGGTACATCTCTTGTAACAAACATCCAACAATTGGCAATGTGAGGGGGACCCAAATGGTAAGAAGTCACTACCTTTTCATTTTCAAATTAATGAATGTGGAGGGATCCACCTCCCAATCCCCATTTACCTACATTAGAATAGGGAGTACATAGGTTTTATTTTTTAAATAAAAAAATGAATATGGTGCTCTCATTTTGTTAGTTATTGTCCTTTAAATTTCAACAATAATGGGATTTAATGTTGTTTATTTATTTATTTTTATTTTTTTAATTTAAAAAAAAATTATAAAGAACTTTCTAAATAAAAAAAAAAAAAAATTTGTTTTTTTTGCAGGCACGGATCTGGTACAGAAACTTTCCAGTAACATAAAGTATTTTTTTATTTTTTTTTAAGTAAAATTGTATCAATATCAACAACCAAATGTATATGAATATATATTTTTAAAAGAAGATTAAAATCTAATTGTAGATTAACTCTATGATTTATTTTAAATTGAATCCTTAATCAATCTAATTCATTTTTCTATAAATTCCTTCTATAGAAAAAATAAATAAATAACAATTTGATATCATTCACACATATCTGAACTAATAAGACAGAATGACAAATCAAGATTCCAACACCCAGAAAACACAAAGAAAATAGATATTTTCCAATGAAATATTCAATCTCAGGTTTTCAAACCCTACCTCACCTTGATGCTAACAATTTTCTAGCTAAGTGAAATCCTTGTTGTAATATGATCCTTCAAGCTAACAAAATTTCATTATTTTCCAAACCCGAGAGTTACTCTCTGAATCCTTTGTTTTCAATAATGACTCGAAACCCCTCTAATATAGAATTCTAATTACCTTTTAGAGTTTTTGTCTCCACAAGCTCTAAAATTGAAATTAATTTATTTAATTATTCCTTTCATGTACAATTAGTCTATTTTTTAATTAACATTTCCTTTTATTATTATTTATTTATTTCTCCACTTTATTATTTAAACTAAACTCATAAAAAAAGCCATATATTTATTATTTAATTTATAAAGATAACTTAAGTGCATTATTTAAATGCAACTAAATTATTTTAAATCTTTATTAATTAAATAATAATGCTATAAAATATTAAAATTTTAATATTTAATATTTAATTTTAAAACTTGATGCAAGGGCATCCTGGGTTGCACTGCTATCCTGCATGGTTTTAGTTTTTATCTTTCTGTTGAAACTATGTTATGTTGAAATTGTTTTTTTTGGTTTTCCATAATGAATGAAAGGTTGTGCACTTTAGATATTGAAGAGGGACTAGAGTAATATCTATGATCCAAGGCATAGATTCTAACTCCTTATGAGTTGGGAGATATGGCAATTCTATTGAAACATCGATTTCTAGTAGTTTTGTGCGATAGTTTTCTATGATCAACTTTCAAAATGGATGTGCACTTTTCCTTGATGAATCAGCCTTTGTGAACTTAAGGTTTTTTAAGGACCTAGATATCTACCCACAGTTTAAAGTGCAAGTTCTAACTCAACTGGAGCTAGGAGATATCATGATTTTTCTCAGACATCAATTTTAGGACAGTTAATTACTAATGTAGGCCAACTTGTGTATTTAATATTAGGTTTATTTTCATTTAATATTTATTGAGGGCTAACTTGTCGCTTCTACATGTTCTAGAATGATCTATAAGACATTTTGGCTAGTATAAATATAGTGTTTAGGCTTAGTTTTTAGGCAGTTTTAAAGAGGATTGTCGAGTAGAACTAGAAAGTATGAATTTTCTATTGGATCTTTGAATGTGAATGTACTTTGTATATGTTCATAACCCAGAAGGCCTTATAGCTAGGCATGTATGAAGATATTTTGATGAATCAATAAAATTATTTTACTCTTCTCCCTATCCTTCCTTACATCAGGTGGTATTAGAACTTGAGGTTCATCCTTGTGGAGATTGGATCATGTAGAACCCTAATTTGAATATTGATTGTAGGGTTGCAGATCTGCAGATTTGACCTATAACTTCCAGAGGGTTACAATCTTCCAAGAACTTTATTTGTAAATATGGTTCATCGTAGAGGAAATGCTAATAATACTATATTGAATTGCTTGAGACAAGTTGAAGCCAAATTAGATGTTGTGGAGATAGCCCAAAGGAGAGGAGCACATTTTGATGATGTCAGTGATGATGAAGCAGCAGGATCAAACTTGAATCTAGAACTTGAAGAATATCAAGATGAGGAAACCTATTGTTGAGATTGTTGTCTAGGGCTAATTCAAAGCTTTTTGTAGAAGTTGTTCCTTATGATGAAAAACTGGATACCAATGTTGTCTTAGATTGGATCTCAAATATGGAGAAGTTCTTTGAGAATGAAAATAGTCCTGATAATAAGAACATGAAGATTGTAGTTACTAGGCTGAAAGGTCATGCTTTACTATGGTGGGAGAATTTGAAAATTGATAGACAAAGGAGAGGAAAGAAGAAGATTAGAACTAGTCCGAAGATGGTGAACAAGGTAAAGAACAAATTCCTTCATGTTGATTACCAAGTTAGCTTGTGGGAAAGATGTAAAATTTGAAACAAAAGGACGTGACTGTGAAGAGTATACCAAGGAATTCTATAGATTGGACATTAGATCTGGACATGTGGATGATGATGTTGAGAAAATTGCAAGGTACATAAATGGATTGAGATCTAGAATTCAAGATGAAATAAGTTTTGTGAAGTTGGAAAGTGTGGAAGAAGCATATCAATGTGCCTTGAAAGTTGAGGAGATCTTGAAAAAGAAGCATGAACAAAGACAAAGAGGTAGAGGTAGATTTTATGGAAAAGGTGGTAGATTTGATAATTTTTTGCAAGATAAAGGAAAATCTAAATGGAAGAATGATGAAAAAGATAAGACTGAGTAGAAAGGTGGTAGTTCATACCGAGGAGGTACTAGATCTTACCAAAGAAGAGATAATTCTTATCCTAGAGGTGGTTTCTATGGTAATTGTTTTAGATGTGGTAAAGAAGGACATAGATCTTTTGATGTAGATCTTTTGAAAGTGGGCAGAATAATAGAAATGTTTTGATTCAAGGAGACATTGAGAGTTCACCAAGTGGACCTGAGGCTAGAGAAAATCTGATAGTGAGAAGAACCTTATGTAATAAGGAAAGTGATGAGGAACCTATCCTTAGAAGAAGTCTTTTCAAGACCAGATGTAAGATGGTTGGAAAATGTTGCAAGGTGATCATTGATAGTGGAAGTTCTACAAATTTGGCATTAGAAGAGATGGTTACAAAGTTGTAGTTGGAGAGGCTAAAACATCCCAAACCTTATCATGTTTCATGGATCAAAGATGAGCATAAGATATTAGTAAGTGAGCAATGTATTATGAAGTTCAAAATTGGACATTACTTTAATGAAGTTTTGTGTTATATTATTCTCATGGATTGTTGTCATATTTTTTTGGGTAGACCTTGGCAATATGATAGATATGTTGTGCATGATGGAAGATTGAATCAATACACTCATTGAGTAAATAGGAAGAAACAAATATTGTTGCCTTTAATTGAAAGTCTAGATGAGGTCAGTTGTACTACAATAAAAAATTTCATGGTTAATGGAAAGCAATTTGAAAAGGAAGTAAAGAAGAATCAAGTTTGTTTTGCTATAGTTCCTACAAGATTGAGTGTTTGTAGTAATGACCAAGCAACAGCAGTTGGTAATGACAGAATGACATCAAAAATTGTAGAATTATTGAATGAGTATAAAGCTATTGTTTTTGATGATATTTTTGATGGTTTACCTCTAGTAAGAAGTATAATTCATTGTATGGATCTGATTCCTAGAGCTAGTTTTCTGAACAAAGCACCATACAGATTGACACATATAAAGAATGAAGAACTTAATAGACAAGTGCATGAGTTATTGTAGAAAGGTTTGATTAGAGAAATTTTGAGTCCATGTGTTGTACCTATTGTATTAGCACCTAAAAAGAATGGAGAATGGAGAATGTGTACCTATCGTTGGTTATGTTGTTTGGTTTGACTAATGCACCTAGTACTTTCATGAGGTTGATGAATGAAGTTCTAAAAAGATTTTTGGGTAATTTTGTGATTGTTTATTTGGATGACATTATGATATTCAGTAAGACTAAGGAAGAACATCTTGAGCATATTAGACAAGTATTGCAAAGGTTGAAAGAGGAAAAGTTGTTGATTAATCTTAAAAAGTGTTCTTTTATGCAATAGGAGATTGTGTATTTGGGATTTGTGATTTCAGCTGATGGATTGAAGATGGATCCGAAGAAGGTTTAAGCAATTTTGGAATGGCCTACACCTAAGAATGTGGGTGAGGTAAGATCATTTCATGGTTTGGCTAGTTTTTACAGAAGGTTTATAAAGAATTTTACTTCTGTTTGCAATGCTATGACTAAGACAATGAGGGGAGATAAAAAGGAGTTCAAGTGGACACATGGAGCTGATAAGAGTTTTGAGACTTTGAAACAAAAGGTTGTTAAATTACCTATATTGGCTTTGCCTAATTTCAAAAAAGTATTTCAAGTTGAATGTGATGCTTAACTGGTAATACAATAGGAGCTATCTTAACTCAAGAAGGTAAGCCTATTGCTTTCTTTAGTGAAAAGTTGAATGATGCTAAAATGAAATATTCTATGCATGATCAAGATTTTTATGCTATTGTTCAATCATTGAAGAAGTGGGAACATTATTTGATTCCTAAGGATTTTGTGTTGTATATTGATCATAAATTTTTACAATACTTAGGAATTCAACATAAATTGAATCAGAGACATATGAAGTGGGTTGAGCACTTGTAGAATTTTATATTTGTAATTAAGCACAAGAGTGGAGTTACTAATAGAGTTGTTGATGTATTGAGTAGAAGATGTTCTTTGTTGACTAAAATGAAGGTTGAAGTTCTTGGTTTTGATGAAATGAAAGATTTGTATGATTTTGATTCCAATTTTTCTTAGGTGCGAAGAGAGTGCAGAGCACCAAATTTAAAAAATCACATAAGTATGATGAGTATTTCATTCAAGAAGGTATGTTGTTCAAAGGTATTTAGTTGTGTATTCCTATAAGTTCTATGAGGTTAAATCTGATTAAGGAAAAGCATAGTGGTGGATTGGCTAGACATTTTGGAATCGATAAGACATTGAGTTTGTTGAAAGAGAAGTATTATTGGCAACAAATACTAGTTAAAATACTAGTTTGTATACACCTATTACTATTCTTGAGAAACTTTGGAGTGACATCAATATGGATCTTGTTCTTGGATTACCTAAGATAGTGAAGGGGTATGATTCCATATTTGTTGTTGTGGACAGATTTTCTAAGATGGCTCATTTCACACCATGTAAGAAGACATCAAATTTTGAGCATGTTACTGAACTTTTCTTCGAAGAGATTGTGGATTGCATGGATTACCAAGAAGTATTATTTCTAATAGAGATAGCAAGTTTTTTGGTTATTTTTGGAAGAATTTGTGGAAGAAGATGGGTATCGAGTTGAAGTTTAGTTCTACATTCCATCCACAAACAGATGGACAAACAAAGGTTGCGAATAGAAGCTCAGGTAATTTGATGAGATGTTTAGTTAGGAATAAGCCAAGTAATTAGGAGATGGTATTGGCACAAGTTGAATTTGCATTCAATAATTCTGTGAATAGGAGTACAAGGAAGACATCTTTTTAGATTGTTACTAGAATGAAGCCTAGAGGAGTATTATATTTGAGAGATGTTGCTGGTGAAGAAAAGAGAAGTGCTACAGGAGAAGAATTTGTTGATTTTATGGATTCTTTACATAAGGAAGTGGAGTTGAGGGTAGAACAAAGTAATTAGAAGTATAAGGAGAATTTTGATCAGTCTATAAGACATCATGATTTTTAAGTTGGTGATGAGGTGATGGTTCACCTAAAGAAAGGAAGATTTTAGTTGGAATAGATAGTAAGTTGAAGATGGAGAAGTTTGGACCTTGTAAGGTCTTGAAGAAATTTGACAGTGGAAATGTAAATGAAGTGGATGTTGGATTTGAGAAAATACAAAAATTAAATTCACAAGCCCTTGAATCACCTGCACATTAAAAAATTGTCACAAAGAAGAAAAAGACAAGAAGAGGCAAGGGTTTGGTAGTAAAATAAGAAAATTGTATTCTTAGATAAAAAGTAAATTATTGTACAATATGATATGAATTTACAATGAGAGAGCCCAAATATAAAGGCCTCAAGGAAGCTTCTAGAGCAAGCTAGTAAGTGCTAGGAGATAAGTGTGACAACTAAGCATATGTCCACAAAAGGTGGGATATCCTCGATCAAGGTGAGAGCATAAGTATGACTAGATAGGACAAACTCCTATGTTGTCAACAACTCCTAGTCTACAACTAATAAATAAATACATTAACCTAAGTAAACTTAAGTAAAAGAGTAAATAAAAATTATTTACTCTAACACCCCCTTTTAAGTGCAACTTAGGGGAATGCACTTAAGCTCACAATAGCTAAGATGAAATGCAGAATGGGTCCCAACAAGAAGGCCATGTTAGGCACCCATGTATAATGCAAAGAAATGAAACCTCTAAAAATGGGGAAAGAGCAAAAACCTCATGGGAAAAACCCTCCCCCAAAAAGAGGTAAGAACAAACATGCTGAAAAAAATAAGGAAGGCCTCAACAAGACCCAAGGAGAACTTCCACCAAAAATGTTTCAAGAGACTCTCTTAAAACCATAAGTACAACTAGCCCCCCCATGAGAGATAGAAAAGATGCCAAAGCCCATCCCCCCAAAATAATGGATCCCCTAGAGAAATAATCGAACCAATTAAACTCCAATGTGAAGTAAATAAGGGAAAAAAATAAGGGAAACCCTAAATGAGAGGAAAAATTGGAAGGCCTAGTTGATGCTTAAAGGAGAAAATATGAGGATCCTAAAAGGGAATCCCCAAGGCAGGTGTGATGACACTATCATGAATGTCCACTATAGAATCCACAACAAGTGCACCTAGAGGCTTGATGAATGGAGTTGGAGGATCAGGTAGAATAGAAGAAGAATCTTGTTGAAAAGAAAGGACCTCAACTAGATGTGGTGTGGAAGTCAAAACAGGGATCTCAAGAACAATACAAAGGTTCAAGTATCCTAACTGCACCACATGATGCTCCTATAAAAGAGAAGAAGTGTGATCTAACAATGGAGATGGTGGACTAATGTGTGAGAAGGTGTAGAGATGAGTAGAAGGATCAACTGCACTTGTAGCATTAAGACCTCATGTTGCACAATCTTGAATGAAGACTAAATTTCCAGTGAACTCAACTGTCTTCTCTGATCTACTACGTGTAATCTGAGAAATTGAGAGAAGGTTTGTAGATAAAGATGGAACATACAATAAATCATTCAATATACCATCCTAGATATGGATTGAACCTTTCTTGCAAACTAGTAGGGTAGTGTTATTCCCCATGAGAATATGAGAATGGGAGAAGCCTCAATAATAGAGAGGACACCTTGAGAAGATGTCATATGGTGAGAAGTATTTGAATATAGTATCCAAGGGACCTGTGAAGGGGGTGAAATGGAAGCTTGTAATGCATGACTCTTTCCAAGATCTGATGTAGATGTCAAAAATGTCAAAGAACTGAAAGGCAAACCCCTATGAGGTAGAAGAGGATGGAGAGGAAACAGTGCTCTTCTGAAGAAGGGCTTGCAAATTTGCAATTTGTTTCTCATAGCCATCAAATCTCTTCTAAAAATAATGTGCCTCATCATGAGATCCTTTCCAACAATAGGAATAGGTAGGAGTCTCATTCTTCTTTTTCTCCTTCTTCTTAAAAGAAGATGATGAACTAGTAGAAGAGGAATATGATATCTACTTTAGCTTCTACTCCTGTGTATCCTTAGCAAGAAATGTCTGTGACTGTGAACCTATAAGTGAATCTATCTGAGTGATCTTGGACTGTTCCCATGTCAATTAAAAACAAAATGCCTAAAAATGGCATTTGACATCTATTACCCAAGGCATCCATAGTGGAGTAGAAAGTGGAAGAAAATATCTAATATTGTCCTTGCAACTTTGAGAGTATCAAAAAGATACACTCATTATATTTTTTTTTTCCCACATCCTTGCAAAATTATGCATAGAGATTTGAACTTCATCAAGAAGTCTTGAATGATGGGAAAGCTATTAGGTGTCAAAGAATTCAACTCTGCATCAAGCTGCAATGCTCAAAATTCATTCACTGTGCTAAACAAGTTATGCAACTTGGTCCAAATAGCTCGAAGAGTGGTCAAACCATCAAAGTGAAATAGTAGAAGTTATCAGATATGTTCAATGCAATCAATCCCATGGCCTCATCCATTTTGTTTCTATGCTAAAGAATTTCAAAAGGGTGCTACAGAATAAGTTGGTTCTCATATATACATGACCATAAGCCTCTTGATATGAGAAGCCTAGTCATTTGTGCCTTCCAAGTGTGATAGTTGTGTGGCGTGAGCTGGGTCATAGAAGGATCTGACATTGAGACAAGAAGATGGAAGTAGAAAGGTCTTATTCTAAAGTAAATTATAGAAAAGAAAATGTCCCCCCAAAACTGATAAGTATATCCCTCAAATACAAAAGAAAACAACTATATAAAGCACAAAAGCTAAGAAATGAACCTGGATTTTGGATGTAGAGAAGGGGGCAAGAAAAGCCTCTACTTCAACATCAAAAATGGGAGTTCAATATTACTCCAAACTGATTCAAG
The DNA here is from genome assembly GCA_028749045.1 of Cupressus sempervirens. Classification (NCBI taxonomy): domain Eukaryota; kingdom Viridiplantae; phylum Streptophyta; class Pinopsida; order Cupressales; family Cupressaceae; genus Cupressus; species Cupressus sempervirens. The sequence continues at coordinate 713,487,805 of CM053783.1, forward strand.
ATTTGGAAAGTAGACAATAAATCATGCACTTTTTTTTAAAATAGCATCGAAATATGTGTCCATATGAACCCGAATGAAGCCTTTGAAGCTGCAAAAAATGGGATTTTTGAGTTGCAAAAAAATTTAGGAATAGAGATGTCAAACTTCCTACACCAATGTGTAGATCACAAATTTCAACTCGAAAACAAAAAAAAATTGCTCAAAAAAATGAGTTCGTATGATAGAGATATCATTATTTGAAAATCACCTCTATAGTTATTTTTTTCTAAATCACCACCATTGAACCTCCAAAAAGTAAAGAAAAAAGCCCAAAAAATGTTAGATATATTATGTCAAACCCTCTTTCTCCTTTTTCTCCAAATACTAAACAAGCTACAACAAATCTAGCTTTGATACCTTGTTGGATTTGAGAAAATATGCAAATCAAATCGACAAGCCCTCGAATCACCTACTTGTAGAAATCTTATCACAAAGAAAAAAAAGACAAGAAGAGGCAAGGGCTTGGTTTGAAAATAAGAAAATTGTATTCTCAGATAAAAAGTAAATTTTTGTACAATATGATATGAATTTACAATGAGAGAGCCCAAATATAAAGGCCTCAAGGAAGCTTCTAGAGAAAGCTAGAAAGTGCTAGGAGATAAGTGTGACAGCTAAGCATACATCCACAAAAGGTAGGATAGCCTCGATCAAGGTGAGAGGATATCTCCTTTTTCTCCAAATACTAAACAAGCTACAACAAATCTAGCTTTGATACCTTGTTGGATTTGAGAAAATATGCAAATCAAATCGACAAGCCCTCGAATCACCTACTTGTAGAAATCTTATCACAAAGAAGAAAAAGACAAGAAGAGGCAAGGGCTTGGTTTGAAAATAAGAAAATTGTATTCTCAGATAAAAAGTAAATTTTTGTACAATATGATATGAATTTACAATGAGAGAGCCCAAATATAAAGGCCTCAAGGAAGCTTCTAGAGAAAGCTAGAAAGTGCTAGGAGATAAGTGTGACAGCTAAGCATACATCCACAAAAGGTAGGATAGCCTCGATCAAGGTGAGAGGATAAGTATGACTAGATAGGAAAAAACTCCCATGTTGTCAACAACTTCTAGTCTACAACTAATAAATAAATGCATTAACCTAAGTAAACTTAAGTAAAAGAGTAAATAATAATTATTTACTCTAATAGTTGAGTTACTTGATGACATGGATATATCTCCTATATTCAATATTGCTGATTTTTATAAGTATCATGAGTTAGATGATGAATTTTTTGTATTAGAGGACTATCCTAAGAAGTATATTGAAGAATTTGAATAGATATTGGATTAGAGAATTAGTAAGAGCACAAGGGGAAACCATTATTATGAATATCTAGTGAAGTGGAAGAACAGACCTATGGAAGATGCTTCATGGATTTCTCAATTTGATTTGGATTCAACTTAGGTTATGATATCTTAATGATTTGGGAGAAGCATTTCTTCCAACTCTGGTTGTCTAATGCAGGAGCATCCTGGGTTGCACTACTATCCTGCATGTTTTTAGTTTTTTATCTTGCTACTAAAACTATGTTATGTTCAAACTATATTTTCTTATTTTCCATAATGAATTAAAGGCTATGCACTTCAAGGATTGAAGAGGGCCTAAATTACTATTTATGATCCAAGGTAAATCACCAAAGCAAGAATCAAACTACATACGCATAAAAGACTCATAGGTTTTTAAAAGGATAGATAGTTTTTTATGATTCCTCCTCTCAAGAAAAATATTTAAGCTATGTCTGGGATTGGACCTAATCATTATCTTCCCATTCTCACCATTTGAGTATTGTATTAGGGCACGCTCATCCTAGCAATTCAAGAAAGTCGATGTCTAGTACCTACATTGTGCATAAAAGATGAAAATATACATGTACATAAATATATCTAACTAAATAGGAAATGGTAGGGAGTGGTACATTGTGTATATCCTAACTAGCAAGTGACTATGACTCCCTCCCTTAACCACATTAGACACATTAGACAAAAAAGTAAAATAGACATGCGCATCATACACATGCAAGTATGGAGTAAGTACCATAATAAATTATGAGTCAACTTATCAAATGCTCATATATAATAATGCATCTTTGTGAATACAAACATAGTCATGATTAAAGATATCTCATTTAACATTGTTATTGAAGCAGCCACGTTTACTAATTAGAAATCATCAAAGTGTGATTAATGCATAAGAAGCCATAATCATTAACAGCACACGAGATATAATCAACTAAACAATTATTACCAATATATATGTAATCCAAGTTATGAAACAATAATGTATAGCTGAAATCAAATACCTCTAAAACTAATAAATGCATGAAATAGGCCTAAAAGATTTTGGCAAACATAAAATAAAAGAAAACTACAAGTGGGCATTATATATTCACAATGCCTAATGTTTTACAACCATTTAAATATTGGCCAATATTATAACTAACATAGCTTATTTTCCTTAGAATATTTCTCTTCTCCTTTTTTATTTTGCTCTATCTATTTTATTTTGGATTATATCCCATCAATAATTTACTCCTTTTCAAATTCTTTCTGCATGCATATTCTACCATTACTTTCTATAAATTTTAAGTTTCTATATTAGGAATAATTCTTGAATTAGAATAAACTCTAAAGATTAATTTTTTCATGGCCTAATTAAATATTTTATATTTTCTATTGTAATGATGCAAAATCAGTCACATCCCTAAATGCATAATTACATCTTAGAATGGAATAGGTTCAAACAAATCAAATCAATTTGAACCCATTCAATTGTGACACATGAATGTTAATTTCAAAATTAAAGAAAATGGGTCATTATTATGGAAATCAATTTTATATTGACAGGGGACTCCCCATCCATAAATGAATATTATATTCTTTATGGGGTCCAAGGATAAGCTTATTTAAATTTGAAGTGGGATCTCCACCTCAGATTGTTTGTTCTAAGTGAGATCTCCACTTTATATTGTTTATTCTTAGTGGGGTCTCCACTCTAACTTGTTTATGGGATCTCTACTTTGGATTATTTATTCTAGTGGGATCTCCACCAATATTTAAATAATCAACTCTCAACCTCACCATAGTTGGATCAAACTCCACCCCAAGACCTTGCCAAAATATATAAGTGTAAGGCCCTCTTGGGAAGAAAGGAGGAGAAGAAGTAGTAATGAAATGTTGTCAAAATCATTAAGTTTCACATTCATAACTACATTTTTCTCACATGATTAATTTCTAGATTGCATACATCTTAGCTTAACTTGATTATCTTGTTATCATGTAACATGCATGTCATCTAGATTAAATGCATTGCAATTCATCTCTCATTTAAATCCTTCTAATCCAGAGGATATTTTCACCAAAATTTGAAGTATCTCCAAAACTCCACTAATCAACACCATGTTAAAGTTCTTGAAATTATAAATCCAATGCAATTTGAATGGACAAAAATGGAGTTCGTATGCAAAAGTTATGGAAAGTCAAAGTTTGGTCAAACTAGGTATAGAGGTCACCAAAGGTGAAAAGAATAATCATCTCAAAAGTGGTCAACAATGGATTTTAAATTGAAGATCTCATTAAGAGCTTTCCAGTGGCATTATCTTCATCAAAATCGGAGTCTGTATGTGAAAGATATAGTAGTTTGAAATTCAGATAAAAATATAAATTTGGATGATGTTAGTCAACATGGCATCATCATTCTGACAGGACAGCTAGGCAGCTTCCCAAAAAATTTAACCACCAGTGTGCTATTTTAGCACTTAAAGATATGGATGTGTGATATTTTATTTATATTGTAAATTAACCTCCCGCCAACCTTAGTAAAATAAGGTTTTTTGTTTTTTTTTTACCCCAAAATTGGTTAAAGCCAAATATTTTTAAAATGGCTAAAGGGTTATTCCAAGGGGGAAATTAATTGAAGGTCCTATTATTGAAAATTTTGTTATAGCCTCATTTTGGATTTTTTTTTAATATAAAAAGGGGGTTTGGAGATTCAGAAAAAGGAGAGAACATCGAAGTGCTAAGAGTAAGGGAGATTTGTGAAGTGATCAGTCTCGTACTTTGGAACAGAGTGATGTTGTTGTACTTGAAAGGAGTGATTTTTGTAAACACTTATACCTAATTTTGGAGTTAATCAGATCAGTCCCCCTATTGGAGTAGGACCCAGAGACATAGTCCATACTGGACGAAATTCGAGATCAAATGTGTTGTGTGCCTATCTCTCATTTCTCATTTTGTCATTTAATTTTGTGTTGCTCTTTCTGTTCAATTATGTTGATTTGATTCATTAAAAGTTTTAAATTAACTTTATGTAATTAGTTAGCATTCCTTTGCAATAGTCCTAGATCCTAATTAGATCACCTTCATACTAGTAGAGGTCTATGGTTATTAGACTCTTGATTCTGAGAGCATGTGGTTACCCTGACTAGTTAGAAGGAAATAGATCACCTTGTGTGTGCATATCAAATGAATGACCTCATGTTCATTTCACTATGATAATTCACCAATAAGGATCATATTGAAGTGTGTGTGAATTGAGAGGCCATATTTCATGCTCACATTTTTGGCACCCAACATGGGGCTTGAAAAAACAATTTTTTAGCCTCATTCCTATCAATTTTCATGTTTTTCTAGCTTGTTGCCATGCAAAAATAGTGGATCTTTGTATGTAGAACTATTTTCACACATGAAGAAATAGGTTCTCATGCAACACCTTGTACTTTCTTGTGTAGCTCACTGTAGTTTCTAGTGCAAAATCTCATATGCTTGCACAGGATTACCACGTCCTCATGTGGCACAAAGAGAATCTTTGCACCAAATACAAAGAATCCTCACATGAAATCTAACACCAGTATACTTAAAAGTTTCTTTTCTTTCTCTAAATTCATGAATTTTGTGTTCTAACCTCTATTTTGTAACATTTATTTTATGATGCTTAACCTATGATGTAGCTTGGTAGTGGTTTGCAATATGTTTGACAAAGATCTTGAAACAATGACTCTAACACTTTGATTGTAGTGTTAGATTGTGGTGACTAATCAGGAAAGTACTATACATACTTCATAAATAGTGGGGTAAAAAAAAAAAATTGGAAGTAGCCGACATGGTAGCCGACATATTATGGCCGACATATGGCCAACATGTTATAACCCTAAAGCGGTTTAATACTTGTATAAAAAGGGCTTAGGGTTGGGTATTTTTCATATGTGGTGATACGAAATTGGTTCTTGCGGCGGTATTGAGCTGTAAGGGATTACGGATTGTAATCAGGTTGTAATCACTGGATTGTAATAAGATCGGACTTGCTGTTTGGTGGACGTAGCCCAGGGATTGGGTGAACCACGTTAAATCTTGGTGCGTTGTGTTTATTTCTGTGTGTTCTATTATTTTCTGTTGTTGGTTATATTTGCATGTAGTTTTTATTTCTTTCCATGGTTTTTTCCTAACATGTAGGATGATTTTCAAAAATGTTGATGTAGAAATGCTAATGGTTTGATTGCATGACACATGCCAAAGAAAATTCAAGCAAACATTATTTCTTTTTCATGCTTTCAAAACATAGTTTAATAGGGCTTGTGAACTTCGTAGGACTCTCAACAAAGGAATAAGGGATTATACTCTTTACTACTTGGAAGTGATGCTCAAGAGTAAATTAGAATCCTAGATGCCTTTGGAAAATGGCACCCAAGGGAGGAAAAAAAGGTAGTGGTTCTCCTAAACAATTCTTAATGGACAAGTTGGGATTGATAAGTTAGATCAATGATGAACATGTTTTATGTTCCTTGAGTAAAGTGAAGAGGCAGAGGAGAAAATTAGAATCTTTGACCCTTGAATCTAACCTCCAGTCTGAGTCAATCTTTAGAGGAGCTTCCAAAGTGATCCAACCTTTGATAATGACCCAAGTTAGCACACACCTTTCATCGGTGATTCCAACTCATGATAATAAAGAATATTTATTAAGTGAAAAACTCCAAAGCTATGTTAATTTCCTCTTCTTCATTTTAATATCACATATCAAGAAGAGGCTATGTCTGTTGCACTGAGCGATGCCACTCTTAGGCTTGCTAGTCAAGTGTGTAAACTTTTAGATGTTGGTGTGGATTATTGGCCTCAGCTTCATTTGTGAAGCCACCAGGGGTTAATATGAATAGAATCCTATTAAAAACTTTGTAGTCAGTTGCTACCTAATTCACCTCAAAAAGTGTCATAATCCTTGTGCAGGGATCGTTCCAAGTGGATTACTTGGATTGCCTAAAGAAATTACACTCACCATCTATACTCCATAGTTATGCAAACATGACTGGGGTTTCTTTGAACTTGAGGTTCACTCATCCCCCAACATGTCAATTTTGTGAGATACTTAGCATGGCCAAGGGTTTTGGTCACTAAGCCATTTTGGGTTCTAGGGACAGAGAGTGCATGTTATCGAGTCTTAAACTATTTATATCATTCAAACAAAAGGTCAAGACTCCCCTCATCCTTCTGAGCTTCTTTTTCCTAGGTTGGACAATTTATGACTACTATATGCATCCCTTGCATGAAAATCAATTGTTTTCTTACAATCTTACATGCTATCCAAAAGCTTGAAAATAAAATTCAAATCTTATTGAAAACTGTAAAACACTATCATAGATCTATCTGGAAAACTGTCAAAATCATCAAAAATCTCTTCAAGAAGTCCAAAATTATTAGTTTTCTCAAAAACTCACTTGTTATCTTGTACAATCTCGCACAAGAACATGCCTCTATTACACTTTCTCACACCATTCCTAGCACATTCTCATGCAGCCCTATCCATATCCTCACACAAGAAAACACCTAATTGGATAAAATTTCTCAAATAATGTATTCTATCTACCTAGCTTGTACTTCCTCATTTGGTTCCCTGAGAATCCTCGTGCAAGAAAACACTTTAAAACTTTTTGTTTAGAATCTTCATGTTCTATTTTGTACTTTCTCATGTAGCTTTGTATGAATCTTGGCGTGAGACCTTGGCTAGAAACTATCAAAATTGTTAAAACTAGTCTACCAAAGGTATTTCCTCACTTTCTTATCTGCATTTACTCACCTCAGCTTCATTTCCTCATATGATTCTATCATGTTTTGTTAAAAAAAATGAGGTATTCTAATCTCCCTCATCCAAGCTCAAACTCAATCTAGTCTTTGGTTGTAAACATTATACCATTCCTCTATCTGTAGTGGGCTTATTTTCTATAACTTGGTTATCACTACTTGAAACATAGGACGCTACAATGGCTTACAACAAATACATAGTCTAATATTCATAGTGAGGAAGAAGCGATGCTTATTGAAAATATGAAGAAAAAAATTGAAACAATAAGTGCTCAACTTCAAAGATTAAAAGAAGAAAAAGACACATCATCAAGCACATTCTCCTTGCACAATTATTCTAGTTCCTCTAATGACAATGAACCATCAACTTCTTACATTTTTGAAACCAAAGCATGATTTCACACCTTTAGGAAAATCTTATAAATTAACCTTGGAAGAACTTCTTGAAGAAAAACTCATTGCTTTACCTAAAGCTACTTTGGCGAGAGTTTCCTTTATGAGTAACTATTGTGCCTATCATAGACATAATTTACATAAAACTTCACATTATAAGGTGCTGGAAAAAAGATCCAAGATCTCTTTGATAATAACATAATTAAAAAATCTAAGCTCTCATCTACTAAAGATTCTACTCTCAAGAATGATCAACATCATGAAACCAAGTCTAGTAATGGCTTAAATGTGACTTTCACTTCTTCCAACATACAGTCATCCTCTAAAGCATCTAATCTCTTTGACATAGTTCCACCAAATGAAGAAATTGTTGCTTCTACTATTGAATATGTGTACCTTCAAGCAATACCTTTAAAAGAAACTCAAGACAATAAAGATTGGGTTGCAAGTCTTTTCACTACCTTCACAAATCATATGTCTCCATGCATTGCTATGCCTATGAAGTTCACTCCAAGTAATTTTCATTTTGAACTTCAAGAACCTATTATGCAAATTCCCAAGATAGATTTGAATATAGATTCGGATACTCCCTCATCCTTAGAAGTGGTTTCATGTCAAGAGGACTACCTAAATGATGAAGAAACAAGTGTTGATCAAGATCAAGAATCCTTCATTCCCTTTCAAATATTCCAAGATCTTGTGCCTCCATCTCAAGGGCCACATAACCCTCCATCTTCCCATCATTATGGGAGGCCATCTGAGACAAAGGCACCTTTTGTATTTGGACCTAAGACTAAGTTCAATGGATCTTTTATCAAAGCTATAGTACCTCTAGAGGATGAAGATGAAGAAAGAGCTATTGTAGCATGGTCATACAAGGATAAAATACCAACTGATCTCATAGATCAAGCTCGCAAGATAACTCTAGAAAACTATGGATGAGGTCTAAAGATGATGAAACACCTTGGTTACAAAGGCAAGGGTCTAATAGCCCACAATCATAATGGTGTGTGCGATCCCATTAAAGAAAAAATTAGAACACCTACTAACATGACATGCTTGGGCTTCAAGAAGGTTCCTTTTCATCTAGGGATCAATAAATTTTTTCTAGAACCCAACACTTCATATGGATCACTCTCTAGGTTGGATAATCAAATTGAAAGCTTTGATGATGAGGATATTTTTCCTCATCCTGTTCCACTATATCTTGATGTATTCTTTGTAGAGATAGATAATTTTGTACATCATGTTAATACTATAACAGTTCATAGTGATAGCTCTAATGATACTGATGATACTTACCAAAGTCAATAGGAATAGGGTCAATCAAGTCATACTATAATTGAGAAACATCTCTGTAAAAATTAGGATGATAATGAGAGTGGAGAATGGGTTCCTACAACTACTGAAGAGCTCTATGATCTAACTCCATCTAGCATAGACTCTCAAGAGTATGAATTTAATTCTTTCTCTGAAGCAACTTCTAACAAAGACATAGATCAAGTGCACACATATGAAAACCAACTTGAAATAGGTGAGAAATCTAGGGTTGAGTCATATGAGTTGCATCCTTCCAATGTTGTGGAGTCTTTGATTAATGTGGTTGGAACACAAAGGGGTTCAAACATGCCTTTGGATGAAGTCACCCTAGGTCTCGAATTACTTGTCCATGTATTTGATTACTATACTATGAATGACATTAAACTTGTCACTTCTCTCTCCCTCTCCCTTATCTCTAGGTGGAGGAGGAGGAGGCATAACATCTGGTCTAGTCAGTAGACATGCACCTCCAGACTCTCTCATATACTCAAAAAATCTTGGTACATGCACTGATGGGTCAGGCACTACTGCAACATAAGCTACATAGTAGTACATTGCTCTAGCTGACTGAAGATGACCTTCATGCTGATGATGCTCTAATTTCTCTCATAGCAAGCCCATCTACTCTCATAGCTTGTGGATCTCTTGATCCCACTCTGATATTCATGCATCCCTTATAGTGAGTTGTTTCTGCATGTCCCCAACTCTTGTTGCACTACCCAAAATCTACCTTGAGATCTCTTGAGGGTGTCCTAGGTCTATGCCAAAATGTCTCTCCCTTGAGGCTCAAGAGCGGGCGGATCCTACATCTCCTCATTGCCAACTCCATGCTCTACTTGCTGGGTTGGCTACTCATCTACATGTGGCCTTTTTTTATCACTTTCATTCACACCCAAGGTGCCCATCTCACCATGAGGACATATGTGTCCAATTCCACTCTCACCAGCACCAGGATCCACTCTCATCTATCAAGGAGGTATGAAAACCTATATAGTCCACTATCATAGTACCTGTTGGTGTGGCTATCTTTGTGGCTATAGTGGTGGTTCCCACATGATCTGTACTAGTACTACCATCTCCACTAGATTTGTATAGTGAGGGAAGGGATGACTCACAAAATGCTCCCTATATGCTAGAGTCATCCCCCCATCTACCATTATAGGCATGTAATCCCAATACACCATGGTGATGGAGTACATATTGATCACTGATCTACCAATGTCTAATCTAATGAACCACCCCTTCTTCACCTCCAAGGTGAAGTGGGTGTAAGTTTAGTACCCTTGAGAAATATCCTATGGCCTACCATACTACAATTACACCCATGTCATTGGAAATCTCTTGATCACCTAGATCAAGTTTTCCATCACTGGCTAAGAGGTGAACATATATCCCAGTTGAGCCCTAGTGTCAACCCAAGTCTCTATCTCTCTCCATGGCCACCATTATATTATCACTAGATCATCGAGCTGACCTTGCTAGTGCTCGATCTTATCTAGAGTAGTCTAGGTCATATGGACTTTGTATCTACATATATACAACTCATGTGGCTATCTCATATCATCACAAATAGGCCTTGTGATAGGTAGGTGCTCCCATGCCCATACTTTTAGTACATAGACTCCTGCAACAGTGCTCTTTGCCTCTTTATAGGTGATCTCATGCATCTCACAAACTATATGGACCAGAATATACTAACCCCATCCAAAAAAAATTAGATGCTCCAAAATCCTCTATAACATCCATCCCCATCTACACTTGAGCCCATGCTAACCTCTATCTGGCATCAAAAAATAACTCAAGAATAATCCAAGTATCGCTACCAATCTGTGGGTAGGACCATAAGTCTGCACTAGCTCGTCCCACATGATAGACCTACCCATGATGAAATCCTCCTAGAAAATGGTCCTCAATGCCAAGGAACCTAGATGTGGTTGTGTTTCATACTCAACCCATGGTTCATGAAAAGGAATTTGAAGTATCCTATAGATGTCCTCAAGCATGATGGTCATCTCTCCTAGTGGCAAATGGAAGGTGTTCATCTCTAAATGGAAACACTCAAAAAAATTTGTCAATAGTTTTTGATTCACCACTAATGTGGGGATATCACAAAGATGTGAGAGGCCAAGGGCATCAATGTGTGCTAGCTCTACTACATCTAATTGTCTAATCAAGGCCCCAATAGCTGGATAGTATAACCTGAATGAAACATCTAGAAAGATAATTTGTACACACAAAATCAACATAAAATTGATTAGTACTTGATTTTCATATATGCACATAGCTTCTAGTACAATCTAAACGTCATGGAAAACACTCTAGAAAGACTCTTGATGACTCAAATTGGATGCAAAAATCACATTTTGACCTCCTAATTTGCTCACTGTTATCCCCAAATCTTGCACAACATTTCACAATATCACATGAGGAAGTGAGTTCCTCTCTTGAGGAAACTCCATGACCCATGTGAGGAAACACTCTCATGCAAGCTCATAAAGCTCTTGTACATAGAAAGAGCCCATTCTAGGGTTTCCTCATGCAAAAGATGGATCCCTCTTACACAAGGAAACCCAAGACCTCCTACAAGAAAGTGCCCTAGTGGCACATTCTTGCATGAGAATCTTCATGGGCGTGTGAAAGAAAATAGTATCTCATGCGAGACCCAATGAAAATAGTCCTCAAAATGGAATAAAAAAGATGCAAAAAATTCAACTAAAATGTGACAAATTGCAATAAAAAAGTAGTTAATCAAGTACTCATGGGAGGCCCATAGTTTTTCGGTCGACTATGATGCTTGGAACACTCAAATCTATGTGAATGCATGGGAACCACTATGTTTCCTTCCTTGGAGCTCTTTTCTCACAAAAGGAAAATGTACAAATGATTTGAAAATGACCCTTTTGAGCCCTTATATAAGTTTTGACCTAATTTTTCAAAGTGCTTTGATTGAGGTGAAAATCACCCCATTAGCTAATTTGATGTCCCTAAGTCCATTTTTGGGATCTAATTTGAGATCTAACACACATAAACTATTCAAAATCACACTTTAAAATTTTGGTATTGATGTGGTCGCACGCTTGTGTAGTCAGATTTCCTGATACTATGCAAATCTTGACATATCACTGAAACAATATTGCTTCAACTTTTTTCAATTTTTTAGAAAAAGCCAACTTTGGTCAATTATGGTAAACTATGGTCAACCAAGACCTCCAAATCAATCTAAATCACCTTGTTTCTAAGGTGTCATCTTTCAACTTTTCTCCTAAAAGGGGCCAGGATAATTACACCATTGCGCATGATTATATCATTGAATACTTATTGAATATCTCAAACATGATCTTAAATCTAAACATAATGTCCTAACTATTAGGGGTAGCTCAATACTCTGGGCATTTGTGTTTCCCCTATTTGGCATCATAGGCTATCTAATAAACTAATCCTATAATGTAGTCTTTGTCATAGTTTGATGGGTAGGTATCTAAGTGTTCTACTTAGATTCCTAAGGATTAAGCCTCATTCTAGGGATAATTATATGACTTCTGACATGATATTGTTATCTATTTTGAACCAACTTTTAGGTGTTATATCTAGATTATGGAGAATTAAGCTAGATTATGGAGAATTAAGCTCTATTCTAGAGATAATTCTACAAATCTAATTCAATCATTTCTTATTGAACAAGTGTCAAGGTAATATAACCCTAATTCTTAAGGATTCAACCTCATTTTGGGGATAATTCTACAACTCAATATTAAATCTAGTAATCTTTTGTGGACCGACATTCAAGTGTTCTATCTGAACCCCAAAGAATTAAGCTCCATCCTATAGATGATTCTAAGTGTCCTTTCAATCACACAATTAATGAATAGGTAATGGGAAAATCTAACCCTAAATCCTATGGGTTAAGCCTCATTCTAAGGATAATCCTACAAATTGGGATTGACTTTTTCATCTTGAATCAAGTAGGTATCGATGAAATCTAACCCTAATTCCTGAGGATTGAGCCTCATTCTAGGCATAATTTTGCAAATCAAATCTTTGTTCTATCATACTAGTATTGAGATGTTCTATCTAGACTTTGGAGGGTTAAGCTTCATTCTAGAGATAACCCTAAAAATCTCATCAATTGATCTTCAAATCTTCAAATCTAGAATCAATCTTACTAGTTGCCTTATGCTTTAGATTATCTTTGAAAAAATGAGCTACTCGCACATCAATTCAAAGAGGGGAAAATGTAATGATACAAAATTGGTCACATCCCTAAATGCAATTGCATCTTAGAATGAAATGTGTTCAAACAAATCAAACAAATCAAATCAATTTGAACCCATTCAATTGTGACACATGAATATTAATTTCAAAATTAAAGGAAATGAGTCTTTGTTATGAAAATAAATTTTATATGGAGAGGGGACACCCTATCCATAAATGAATATTATATTCTTTATGGGATCCAAGGATAAGCTTATTTATATCTGAAGTGGGATCTCCACCTCAGATTGTTTATTCTAAGTAGGATCTCCACTTTAGATTGTTTATTCTTAGTGAGGTCTCCACTCTGACTTGTTTATTCAAATTGAGATCCCCACTTTGGATTGTTTATTCTAGTGGGATCTCCACCAAGAATTAAATAATCAACCCTCAACTCACCATGGTTGGATCAAACTCCACCCTAGGACCTTGCCAAAAGATATAAATGCAAGGCCCTCTTGGGAAGAAAGGATGAGAAGAAGTAGTAATGAAATTCTATCAAAATCATTAAGTTTCACATTCATAACTACATTTTTCTCACATGCTTATTTTCTAGACTAATTGCATACATATTAGCTTAATTTGATTATCTTGTTCTTATGTAACATGCATGTCATCTAAAGTAAATGCATTGTAATTCATCTCTCATTTAAACCCTTCATATTGGTAGTGCTCTATGGTTATTGGAATCTCAATTCTGAGAGAATATGGTTACCCCATCTAGTTAGAAGGCAATAGATTGCATTGTGTATGCATATCGAATAAATGACCTCATGTTCATTTCGATGTGATCATTCACAAATAAGGATTATATTGAAGTATGTGTGAATTGAGAGGCCATATTTCACACTCATATTTATAAGAGGCTCAATATTTCTCTCCTCTTCTTGTAGTGTCCTTGATGCCCAAACACTGACTTGTTACCTACATTTGAGGGTATCAATCATTTGGTTTGAATAAAGAACATTAATGGAATTTTTTTATGAAATTTATTGTGTGTTGGATTAAGTTGTATTTGGATGAGTTTGATTCATTTTTATTTGGATTCTATAACATTATCACTAACATAATTAAAACAATTACAGTGTGACATTAATAGTGACATAACAATCGATTTTATAGCATGACATTATTGACAAGGCACTTAGAACTTGGTTTTTATGGAATTACTAGATTCAAAAAGTTTTATTTATTTTGATACATAAGAGACATTTTGTAACATATTGATATGTTGAGGGTGATAATCAGATTATAAAATAAAAAATGTAACTTAGAGGTTTATCACACTTCTCTCAATGTTACATTTCAAATGAGTTTATATGGGTTAACATTTGGAGTTTTCCTTAATGTCATTAGAAAGGGAAAGCTTTTGGTTAGATTTTCCTTGGTGATTATAGATATCATTATTTTAAGTGTTGTATAACACAAAACTTAGAACTATGATGGTAAGTATGTGTCATCAATGTGATTATTAATGAAATTAAATCATGATAAGCCATGCCATTATTATCGGCATATACTTTATAACTCAAAGTTATTAGTGTATATTATTGTAAATTCATTTTGTAATACTAATTTTTTTAAGACCCAAAAGATCAATAAAACTAGCACTAAATCTTAGATAGGACATGGGATTACCATGATACTTTGAAGGAAATTGTTGAAGGTGACATAAATATGAGATTCTATTTAACAATATATCGATTACTAGTTGAGAGAAAAACTATGAAATAGTGTAAAGGATATTTGTGAGAAAGGTATGCAAAATCTTCAAGTAAACTTTGTAGAATTGATCATTTCTAAGTACTTTCTTTACATTATTTGTTTGTTAATATGTTTTTTTTCAATTTATTTGGTATTTATTTGTTCTATAAGTTAAGTGTATCCCTCTTAGTTATCTTTATCTTAATGTTGAAGTTTTTAAGGATGCTTTTCTATATACACTTAACCCTGGTTATATTTCTCTAAATACTTCCTTAATATCTATATAGGTTTTGTATTAAAGTTATTTCATACTATATATTTTTATTCTACTAAAAATAGAGAGTATATTTTAAAGTATTCATGCATAAGTATGTTGTTGAAACTTATTGATTTTGTTTAATCTCCTTATACCATAGTTGGAGTTTCTTTATATTTTGAAGAACTATTTTCCTTGTGTTATTCTTCTTTTACCATAGTAACAAGGATTCTTTTTTTAAACCCTAGTTTTAACTCTATTTTATATTCTTTGATAGAAACAATGATTCTTTTTTAAAACCCTAGTTTAACTCTATTTTATATTCTTTGATAGAAATCATGTGCTTATTAATGGTTAAGAATTTTTTTCTAACCCTATTTTGTTATACATTAAACTCGTTGGCTTCTGATTTAACAATTTTGAAAACAACTAAGAAACCAAACCAATGCATCTAAGGCTAGCAAATTCCTATGATGGATACACTCAACTGCAATGTTGGGCCAACAATAAGGCATATATCCTTCTTCACTTCAGGCTCTACAAATCCTAGGCGGGTTAACCTTTAGGTTCTAATACATGGTACCAGTGCAATTAAACATGTAATCTAAACCTAATAATAGTAGATGAAACCCTTTTTTCTTCTGATACTTTTGCAATAATCATAGGAACAAAATAGCTACAAATCATAACCTATGAACTCATAAGCTAAGTGAGAGTTAATTCCTTTTAGCCAACTACAAAATATGAAGAACTGAATTGATTTTGATTAAAAAGATTCGTGCAAATGACCTTCATATCAGCTTGTATCTAATTTAGTGATCAGTGCCTTATCCATTGCAACATAGAATCACTACTAGCAAGATGACCTAACTTGATTTCCTTACAATTAAGCTTTTCAACTAAAATCCCCAAACTCCATTCTTATGAAATATCCCTCCATACACCTAGAAACCCTATCAAAATATTGAAGCATTTACTTAACTCCTTGAATCAAAAGCAACAACAGATCTGACATACAACTCATCCAAGCTACCTTAAATCAAATGAACCTTATTCATTCAATTACAAAGTCAATAGCATATGAAGAATTAGGAGACAGAATAAGAAAACACAAATAATTCATTGTAAATCCCCTTTTATACTCATCCTTGGAAAGACTGAATACATAAACTAGTAACACTAAATGAAACTCTAGATATGTCACATTATTTATCATCAACTTCCATTATCTCAGAGAAACAATACATGAAATGAAATGAAACTTTGCACAAGAGTGGATGTGTGGCCTTCACTACTAGAGCTCAGCTTAATAGATAGGAAGCAAAACTAAAAACAACCTTGGTTTCATAGTGAAAACTAAAACTCTACTGGTTTCCCCAGAGAAAACTACCAGCAACAACAAAGAATGAGAAAGAGAATGATATAGAGGAGAGTGAATTCACAGATCTGTTGTGCATCTAACATGTGTACACTTGGAAAACAACTCCTAGATGTTACAAAGCATCTCTATAATCTCTCTTTGTAACTGCATATCAAATCTTCAATCATTTTGGCTCTCAAAAGCACAAAATATCTCAGATGTTTGATGAAACAAAAACTGCTTTTAATGCCAGATTTGGAATCAGGGCAAAGGCAAAAATTTAGTTGAAATGACCTCTAAAGGCATGAAAACTTTTTCAGAATTCATTTAGGCTTCAATAATCTTCAATTTTTGTCCCCCAACTAATTTTGATGCTCCATGATGAAAACTGCCCGTTTTGCTAAGAATGCTCCAAAAAACATAAATTTCCTTATAGAGTGAACCAATGAAGACCAGATCAAAATCTAACCAAATGTTTGGAAAATTTATCTCCTCCCAGTTTCGATACTAAATTACATTGCATATTTTGGATAAAAATTGTGC
Organism: Cupressus sempervirens; assembly: GCA_028749045.1. Lineage (NCBI taxonomy): Eukaryota > Viridiplantae > Streptophyta > Pinopsida > Cupressales > Cupressaceae > Cupressus > Cupressus sempervirens. Next base: position 713,504,736 of record CM053783.1, read on the forward strand.
CCCTGAGGCTGATTTGAAATTCTGGCTCCTGGGCCATGAACATGACTTGAAAATGAAAATTTTAAATGATTATATAGTTAAAACTATATAACATCTAAATAACATCTAAATTTATCAAATATTTGAACTTTAAATTTCATTTGTTGAAAAGAATTTGATATTTTCATTGTTACTTTATATTTTCGTTTTACCATCCACATCCCCTATTGCATTCTCCTTGACATGGGATACTCATGGACCCTTCTCTGAGATACCCCTACTTAGTACCATCTTCTCAAATCCAATCCTAATCTTACATGGATTACTTGTGACAAGATCAAGCACTTTAAACATTTGAAACATGAAGTGGCGCCTCTCTTTACATTTTGTGGGGGCCTGATCCAACTACAATCATTTGAGTATTAAAATATTTTAAAAGACACATCATCAAATATCATATGAACAGAGAAATAAAATTTATTGTATTTATTGTGCTCTCTGTACTGAGGAAATTTATATGGAAAAGACCTGGACATACTTGCAGGAGAGCCTAATCGCAAAGGCATTTAAACCCCTTTCTTATAATCATTAGGACAATCACATTTCTATAACTTCCCATGTTTAGAGAAATGTCAATGTACTTTGGATGCCAATCAGAAATAAAAACCATTTAATCCATGTGCATTTTTATCAATCTGATGTAATCAGTCAGATCCTAAAGTGGGTCCGACAAGAAAAAAATTCACTTTTGAACAATTGATATTGCAAACTAATCCATTGATCATCTCGAACTAACTGGAATCAAATTTGATTACAAATTCACCACTGAAAACTTATTTTAAATCATTTTCGCACCACTGTGAATTTTGTGTCAGGAGGCTTGTTTCCTAGCTTTAAAAACTAATTCAAACATCTAACCAAGCTCTAAAACCCTAGCTTTCTTGTCTCTCTAACATATTCAATAGGTGTCATCACATGAAAATATTAGGATCAAAAGATATCGACCCTCAAAGTTTCTTACTTAAAATCACTTGCAAATAAACATGTCAAAAAACTGGAAAATACATTTGGTTTGAGCCTTGAAAACTGGGCAAACAGATACTTAGGAGAACAAAAACTGAGGTGTTGGTTCACTATCATGAGGAGAATATAATTTTTTTATTTGGGCTCATGAAAAAGCATGGGGCACATTTGGAAAAGGTCCAAAGTTAGCTATTTGGATTTGCAGGACTAGAAACGCTAACAAAAAATCAATTTTTGCAAATGGAATGGACCTAGGAAAGTGTGCAGACAGATTCGTCAAGGCTTGAAAATTGGCACACTAGAAGTATTTTCAGAGAAAAATGCAAAGGTACAAACTATTTGATCTCACCTATCATGGATCTCAATCTATGACATCATGAACAAGGGTACTGATCAATCTGCTTTCCTTGATACTAGTAAAAAGTTAGAAATTGAATCTAGAATTACGTTTGAAAACTGATCAAACGGATTTGTCATAAGCTCAAATGAGGAATGTAGAAATTCTTTGACCCCTATAGCACAATAAAAATTGAAATTTCTTATTTGGTTCAACTGGTCAAAAGTTAGGATAGGTCAAATACGGCCTTCCAGAATTTTGCACAATTTGCAAATGCATGAAAATAGTAAATTACCAACTTTGTGGGGTTTGAAACCTAATCAAATGGATTTAAAATGACTTGAAACTTGGAAAATAGGTTCTTTGATATGCATATTAAATATCCCAAAGTGGTGGGCCATAAAAAAAATTTTGGTTAAAGATATTCAAAGGCAAACTGGGCTTCTTGTCATTGTTTGACACTTGGAAAAAGTGCAGATTTGGAAATTGCTCAAAATAGGACTTCACGAAATGGCTCGGAATGTCAATTTATCAATACAAAACATATGCATATGTCAAATAAAGGGTGTTAAATAACTGAAACACCACTTGAGTCTTAAAGTGACAACCAATTACATATGCACAAAAAGCATTCATAGGGGACTCAAAGAGATTCAAAATTTGGAATAGACACTCAAAATGGAAATGCAATTTTGAGTGCCAATAGTGGCTCTGTCTAGGGATGCATGCCCCTTGTAGGCATAGAAAGGATTCAGATCTCTAGAAGAAGCAGACCACACACCTGACAGCAAAAACTCCTCTTGCACATAAAAACAAGAAACAACTACTACTGTGTACAAACGTTGGCCCTAGGCCACTGGAAATTTTTCAAAACTCCTTACCTTTGTCAATCACCTTATTCTCATTGAAATTTTCTTGAGTTAAATTGAAATTATCTTTCTCCTTTGTCTCACCCAACACATTAGCACTTTCATTTACTTCATTAGGCAAAACAAAATTGTCATCATCACTTTCATAGTTCATAAAAATAGCATTACTTTCTTCATCTTGCTCACTATGAAAATATGAATCAGCATGATCATAACTACTTATATCAAACTAAGACTGATTATCACTAACTAAATCATGGACACCTTTAACTTAAAACACAAAATTTTGGTACTCTACTTCATTCAACGAGTTATATGAATCAAATTGTAACTCACCTTGTGCATCTAGACATGAAGAAAATGTCTGGAAAGAGGAGAACTCAATGACCATTTGTTTAGTGAAATAAGTAAAGATCATAGTGGAGAGGGATCCTATTAAAAGCTCATTTGAAAAATGGGCCAAACCTGGTCATTTCTCAAAGACACTAGCTAAGGGACCCAATACTACCACCTAAATCTAGAACCTACATGTTGATGCTCATGATTTTGATAGCCATACCAATGATTTGGAAGAGATCTCTCATAAAGTATTTAGTTCTCATTTGGTCAATTAGCCATCATATTTATTTGGCTAAGTGGGATGTACTTTCACGATGCTCATTTCTCCAATTATGAAGCATGGTTAGGCGATCCTACTCACATTAAACCCAATGCTCAAGTAGTTTGGCCAATAGTAGGCCAAGAAATTTTGAATGGAGATGTGGGTGGAGGTTTTTGAGGAATACAAATCACCTCTAGGTTCTTCAAAATTTGGTGAGCATCTAGAATAACTAGTTAATTGCAACTTTACTGCACCACAATCGGTGCATTGATCTTTGCAGCATTAATATTTTTTGCTGGTTGGTTCCATTATCTCAAAGCTGCTCCAAAATTGGCTTGGTTCCAAGATGTAGAATCCATGTTGAACCACTATTTATAAGGGTTACTAGTACTTGGCTCTCTATCTTGGGCAAGATACCAAATACACATTTCTTTACCTATTAATCAACTCTTAGATGCTATAGTGGATCCTAAAGAGATATTGCTTCCTCATTAATTTATTTTCAATTGTGAGCTTTTAGCTCAACTTTATCTCAGTTTTACTGAGGGATTGACCCCATTTTTCACTCTGAATTGGTCAAAATATTCAAACTTTTTGACTTGTAATATTAGTACTCCATAAATTAGATTAAACATTCACTACAACCTCTTCACACTCAAACAACTAATTAGATACCAAATCACAAGAATCATCATGAAATTTCATTTTCACAATATGTTGATCTGTCTCAATGCTTTCCTCAAATAACTCATTAGAGTAAACCATTTAATTACTATTACTTTTCTCATCATATGAGCAATCAAAATGTATCTCAGCTCCATGAAAACAAGAAGAAAATGAACCAACAACAAACCTTATCTCTATATCTTTCTTCTTAACATAGAAATCATCATGTGTATTGATGTATGAACTACCATCACATACACCTTCAAAACTTGACATAGCATATTCTGAAACTACATCTTCTTCAACATCAAATTTAGGGGAAATGACTTCATTATATGAAAAGGAAAAATGTGGCAAAGAATAAACATCCTTGGATAGATTTGCATACCTTTCAAAATCATGAGCCAACAAATCTGAAATCTCATCAACACTTAACAAGACTTCATTAATAGTTTCTTTTCCTTGGTTGTGATTATTATCTAGATAGCTTGACACATTTATAATAGCAGACTCATTAGTAATACATTCTAAAAAATTAGAGCTCTAATCATCACATATATCTTCTTCTTTAGACAACACCTCAACAATCAATATCTTGACATATTCACATTTATCACTAGAAGAAAAACTCTTATTATTGTTATAGTTTTCCTCTTCTTTACTCTTCATCTTCAATATCATTTTCAACAAATTCATTACATTCATTATCATTAGATCAATTAGCATTCAAAGCACTTTCAATCTCCATGACAATATCTTGGATTTCAATAATCTTTTCTAACCTTGACTTTGTTGACCAATCAATTGAATGTGGTGTAAAAACTTCTAAGAGTACCATTGGCCATGAAGACATCTCAAGTCTGATATGCCCATCAAGATTCATAACTACTAATTTAAACTTCATGTAAATTTGAAATCCACTAAGAACCTTAATATTACCAATTATATTTCTTATCATTATGATAGTCTTATCATGAATCTTTCTTTTCAGCTTAGCAATATTTGCACAAACACTTTCAAGAGTTGGCACATCACTTTCAGATGTAGACTCTGAATCCATCTTATAAACTATTAAACATCTACCTCTTTTTCTTAGTGCAGAAAACACTAGATGGAGGAAACCATTTTATTCATTCAACTTTCATGAAGGACAAATACATGAAAATTGTAAATATCTTTATGTGTTGATGCATTAAATCTTTGATCTGTTGATTGGCATGGGTGCAAACATGAAATCCTTCACACCATAGATAAAATCCTTTGTAGAGTTGCAACCTCCATGAAGAGGAAAATGAAATCACAACTGTGATTTACCTTTTGAAATGAGTTACTTTAGCATATACAAACAACCACATAAACCATTAATCAAGAACTTATACTTCCTCTTTTCAAAAAAACTAGATCTACCCATAAATATTGAAAGCCTCTACTATTAAAATAAACCATGGACTGGTACAGAGATTTAGACTAGAGTCACCACTCACACTTAGTGAGAAAAGATTTGAAACAATTTACCACTTGTAAATTTTGAACCAGACTTTTAATATGGAAAAACTTGTAGATCATTAACACCTTGAAAAGATTATACATTTCATAAATCAATTCTTGACTTTGAAACTTCCTCAACAGCATATGCAAGTACTTAACTAATTGAAGATAAACTTATAATAGTCATAAAACACAATTTACAACCAATCTTACAACATACTATTGTCCACAAATAAAACTTAACTAGGGTGCATAAAATTCAGCAAGCATATGGAAAACACCTCACAACCCTGTTGTTGTAGCAAAAAATTATGCTATATTGAATCCTTTTCAAATTTGCAAGTTTTGTCTATGTAGAAGTTGAGAAATCCAACTTCACAGATCCTCAAGAACACCTGGATGCAAATATCTTGCAATGAAGAGAAGCCAAAAAATGAAAAAAGCAGAGCTTAGAAGTTCTCAAAAATGTGAGAGCTAAAATGTATTCTAAGTTATGAAAACAAAATACAAAAGTTCAACATTTTAAGGTGAAAAAAACCCTAAAGGAAAGAAAGCTAGGTTTGTGCATTATAATTAATATAAAATATTAATTATATGCACCTAAGAGAGCTAAAGCACCTAGAGTAATAAATAACTTACTCTAACATCCCCCCTTAAGTGAAGCTTAAGAGAAAGCTAACCTAACAAAGCTATGAAAGCAGGGAAATGGGTCTTGGCAACAAGGCCCAATCAGATACCCAATACAAGGAAATCTCTATAAACCGGAGACAAAGGAGAAAACCCGGTGGGAAAACCCCTCTCCAAAAAGAGATAGAACAAACATGCTAAAAAGAAAACATGAAGGAAGGAAGGCCTCAAGAAGACCCCCAAGGACAACTTCCATAATCTCAAGCATAGACCACATCTGAGTAAAAGTACAAACTTGTGTCACCTTTTATGAAGAAACGTGATATCAGAATGTGACAGTTCAACATTAATGACAAAAAAATGGTATTTTTGCTTAGAATTTGAAAATGATATAAACTGATGAAATGTGTAGAATTGGATGAAATTTATGCCTCTCATTTAAAAAAAAAAAATTGAGTAAGAATTTATTCATTTCTTTTATTTTGAAGTCCCTTTTTTAACTATAAAAAATATAGGGTGTAGTTCCTGTCAAAAAATAAAATGCAAATCATCTTTTTTTGTTTTGATTTTAAAATATCTTATAGATGACATGTATATCTAGTGCACAAAAAAAGAAATAATTATTTTTTATCTATATTTTCTTTGTTATAAGTACTCAAGCTCAACCTTCTCAGAAGCCAATAGTTTTTTCCTCCCGTCAAAACTTCCCAATCTAATCTACACCTTCTTGAAAAAAAATTACATATTCATGAAGAGGACTCTCTCCTCTACAGATAAATATTTTTTTTTGTTTTTTTGGTATGATTTACTATTTTTTTCCCTTTTTTAAGTGAGCATCTTCTAAAATGTTGAAATATCAAATTATAATATTTTGAAATTCTAACATATGCTAACTAATCAATACACTCAAAAATTTATATAATGATGATATTGAATCTAAGATCTATAAAAGGGTATTTTTAGTTTTTGAATAAAATTGAGTTTTGATAGAGAAATGAAATTTGACCAAAATAGGTTTTGATATCACAAACGGTGACATAGATCTGTGCTTTTACCCATCTGAAGATAGCGAGGCAATGCAAATGACTTGGTGAAGATGGCAGCAACCTGTGCATCAGTGGAAATGTACTTCAAAGAGAGAACACCATCCAAGATCAAATGACAAATGAAATGCATATGAAGCTCAATGTGTTTAGTGTGTTGATGCTCCACTAGGTTGCGAGAAATGTGAATAGCACTCTGATTATCGCACCACAAAATAGTGGGACAATTAAGAGAAAAACCAAACTCAGTCATCAACTAGCAAAGCCATAAAATCTCCTGGCTAGCAAGCACTGTGGCTCGATACTCAGCCTCTGTAGATGAAAGTGCATGAGCCTGCTACTTCTTGCATGACCATGTGATAGGACCAGAGCCAAGATAAAAAACAAAGCTAGAAGTAGACTTATGATCATCGACATCACCAACCCAATCCAAATCAGTGTAGCCAAAAATGTGAGGATTCCCTACTGTGTAATGAATTCCATATATCAAGGTGCCTTGAATGTATCTCAAAATATGCTTAGCAACTTTCCAATGACTCTCATGAGGATCATGTGAGAACCGAGAAACAAGACCCACCACAAAGGAGAGATCAGGACAAATGTATGTCAGGTACAACAAGCTGCCAACCAACTACTAGTATAATGTGGGATCCACTGAAGGTGAAGTGCAAGAGGTAGACAAAGTAACACCCATCTAAAAAGGTGTAGGAGCGGGCTTCCAATCAAGCATGTAAGGAGCATTCTTCTACTAGTAAATAAAGATTCTAGCAGGTGACTGAACAATTTGGAGACCAAGAAAATAGTGTAGTAGGCCAAGATTAGTCATCTCAAAGTATTCCATCAATGCTCTCTAAACATCCTTAATCATAGAGGACAAGCTACCTGTGAGAAGAATATCATCAGCATATAGCACAAGGATCAAAACCTCATCCTCAAGATGTTGAATGTAGATTGTAGGATCAGAATGGCAATGGGTGAAATCTATAGAAAGCAAAAAATGGTCCATCTTCTCATACCAAGCCCGAGGGGCCTATTTGAGACCATAAAATGAGTGTCAAAGTCTGTAAACCAAGGTGGAATCCTACACAAATCCCTAAGGCTGCTCCATGTAAATCTCCTCAGTAAGATCACCATGCAAGAATGCACTCTTCACATCCATCTAAAAAATGGGCCATCCTTGTGAAGCTATGAGGGATAAGACAAAGTGAATAGAGTTCATCTTGGTGATAGGGGCAAATTTCTCAGTGTAATAAATACCCTCAACTTGTGAGAAACCCTTTGCAAAAAGACAAGCCTTGCACTTATCAATGGAACCATCAACATCAAACTTAATATGATACAACCATTTGCATCACACAACCTTTCTTCCCTTAGGAAGAGAACAAAGATCCCAAGTATGATTCTTCATCAAAGAAGAATACTCCTCCTCCATTGCATTGTCCCACTTAGGATGTCCTATCACTGCTACAAAAGTTTGAGGGTCACCAAAAATAGCATGACTGAGAAGACTAGAACCCGCAGTATGTGAATGGGTGTGATGGGAAGTGGTAGGGTCACCAACTAGTGATCCTGCAACCTCAACTATAGCTCAAGCCCATTTAGGCATCTACGGAGGATCTTATGGTGGAGGTAAATGGGGATCAACATGATCATCATCCTCATCATCTAAAAAAGAGACTGGAAAGGATGAGGGAGTGGTGGTAAGTGAAGTAGACTCTGGATGTGGGGTATGTACTGTAGGAAGGCACTCATCAAACTAGACATCTCGTTGAAATAGGACCTCATGGGAATCAAGATCAAACAATTTGTAGGGCTTAACATCCTTGCAGTAGCCAACAAAAATGAGGTGTTGCTTCTTTCACTCCATTGCTCTCCTTTGAGCATCTGGTATAAATGCCCATGCTTCACTACCAAAAACTCAGAATGAAGATACATTAGGCTTGACATGAGACCAAGCATCCTCAGGAGTCATATTTCAAACTACCTTATGAGGCATCTGATTCTGAATGTGGCTGGCACAATTGACGGCCTCTACCCAAAAACACGAATCCATGGACCTGGACTAAATCATATAATTAGCCATCTCTCGAAGAATTGTGTTCTTCCTCTTAGCCACACCATTCTGCTGAGGGGTGTAGGGCACTAAAAATTGATGCTAAAGACCATGTTCAAAGAAAAAATCCCTGAAAGCTTGGTTCACATACTCCCCTCCATTATATATGTGTATCTATCGAATAGAAAGACTAGACTGCTTCTCAAAAAATGCTTTGAAGACTCAAAATAAATCGAAGACATCAGACTTGTACTTCAAAAAGTACACCCATGCACGTCTAGAGAAGTTGTCAATGAAAGTAAACACATATCTGGCACCTAAAAAAGGAGTGGGAAATGACATGAGGTCACTATGAATCAACTCCAGTGGTGCCAAAGCACAAGTGGCTCATCTATGTGGAAAAGGATCCCTATGTTGTTTGCCAAGAACAAAACCCTAACAAACACCATCTATACAAGAAATCTAGGGAAGCCCAAGAACAAGTGCTTGTGTTCTCATCTACTAAAGATATCTATAATTTTCATGGCCAAAATGCTCATGCCAAAGTTTTCTTAAAAAATCTACATGTGCAACAAGACATGAATCTATGTCATCAGAATACTCAAATCCATCAAATCTGTAGAGGCGAGATGCAAAATCAACACTCCCAGTAGCCACAATCATCTCAGAATTGTGTAAGTCCTAGATAACCACATCATGTGGTGAGAACTCAACTTTCTTACTAGAGCTAGAGTGGAAAATTTGATATATAGACAATAGGTTCATCAAAATGTTAGGGACAAGAAGAACATCCTAAAAAGAGTCCCCAACTAATGCAATAGAACTAGAACCCATGATGGAAAGATGTGATGAGTTCCCAATAACAATCTAGGTAGTAGGACAAGTGGCAAGTGAAGTGACCAACTACTAAGTGTTTGTCATATGGTGAGAGGCACCAGAATCAAGAATCCAAGTAGGCCCAAAAGTCATAGCTCGTGTAGTAAGAGTGTGACCTTTCCCTATAGGGGGGGATGCAGACTTAGGAGCTGAAATGTGATGCTCCTGCATGGCTTCCTCTAAAGCCTCCAAATTTTTCCAACACCTAGAAATGGGATGTCCATTCTTTCCACAAAAACTACAGGTCTTAGTTGATTTCTTCTTAGTCTTGGAGGTAAACTCAGTAGACTTCAAAGTAGATTTACCCTTGGAAGGGTTAGCTAGAGGTTTGGCATCAATTTTTGGTGCATCTTTCTTCAATTTGATTTTCTATTTTGGTTTCACCTAAGAAGTTTGAGCAACCAATGCTTGGCTAGAAGAGCCAGAGGCATCCACCTATTGGATCTTAGCCTGTTCCCGTGTCAACCAATCACAAAATGTCTCAAATGAGGGCATCTGATGTCTGTTACCCAAGGCATCCATGGTGTAGTAGAAAGTGGAAGAAAATATCTGATATTGTCCTTGCAAATTTGAGAATATCAAAAAAATACACTCATCATTAGTTTTGTTTTTACCACATCCCTGCAAGACTGTACGTAGAGATTTGAACTTCATCAAGAAGTCTTCAATAGTAGGAAAGCTGGTTGGTGTCAAAGAAGTCAACTCTGCATCAAGTTGTAGTACCTAAAACTCATTTTCTATGCTAAACAACATGTGGAATTTGGTCCAAATAGCCCATGGAGTGGTCAAACCATCCAAATGAAATAGTAGACTATCAGAGATGTTCAGTGCAATCAGTCCCATGGCTTCATCCATTCTTTTTTTGTGTTGAAGAACCTCATAAGGGCACTACATAGTAGGTTGGTTCACATCTAGGCATGACCATAAGCCTCTTGACATGAGAAGCCTAGTCATCTATGTCTTCTAGGTGTGATAGTTGTGTGGCATGATCTAGATCACAAAAGGATTTAACATTGAGAGAAAGAAAATTATAGAATAGAAAATGCTCCCCCCCACAATGAATAAAAATATCCTCCAAAACCAAAGCAACAACTATGGAAAAACTCAAAATTTGAGAAAAGAACCTGGAATTTGGATGCAGAGAAGAGGAAAATAGAAGCCTCTAATTCAACACCAAATTTGGAATCTCAAAAAAACTTAAAATCAAATGAAACTAGCACATTGTCTCTATCTTTGAGTCAGCTTTTTAGTGCTTCTTTTAGATTGCAAAAATACATCTGTATGCTCAAGTTATGAGCAAAAATTTGACTACAAGTCCAAAAAAAGAGCTCTCTGAAAAATTACAAAGACGAGCTTAAATTTGACGCATGTATGGTCGTCAAAAAGATGTCACTAAAAAGATAATGTCATCAATAAGAAAGATGACATCATGTTTCCAAAAAGGTGACATCAGCCGGTTACCAAAAATGTGACGTCAGCTGACAGATTACTGACGTGTCCTATCTGAGAATAACATCAGGATGACGTCAGCTATCGAAGTGGTAGAAAGGCTAAGATCGCTAGTGGTAGTGGCACCCGAGAGGAGAACCTAGTGGCACCACTGGTAGAGGTGGAGTGGAGGAGGTGCTCAAGTAGCGACCGGGCCAGAGTGAAGTGTCGGTGGCAGAGCTGGATGCTGTGGGCACTCAGCAAGGTCGTGGTGGTTGCTGAGCAAGGTGCTAGCAGCACATTTTTTACACACAAATTTTTTTTTTATTTTTTTTTCATACTACCATACGATAGCTTGCAAGGGGGGTAAAAAAATTTCCAAGATGCCTAGAAGCTAAAAACTACAAATTTTATTTGTTTCTTGACTGTAAATGGCCTTCTGGATCTAATGGCTGCATCCTTTGAGCCCAAAGTGCCCCGAAAATTCACCCTTCACCCTTTTGAAGAAAAAAAACTTTGAAAAAGCTAGGGTTTGTGACTAGAAATTGTGGCTTCAAGAATCTTCAGACAAGGAAGCAGCAAGTCCACTCTAATACCATGTAGAAGTTGACAAATCCAACTTCACAGATCCTCAAGAACACGTACATGCAAATATCTTGCAATGAAGAGAAGCCAGAAAATGGAAAAAGCAGAGCTTGAAAGTTCTCAAAAATGTGAGAGCCAAAATGTATTCTAAGTTATGAAAACAAAATACAAAAGTTCAACCTTTTAGGGCCCATTTGGTGAGCGAAATACACCCGAAATAAGCATTTGTGTATTCCTCAAACCTATGTATTCTCTATTTGGGTGCAACATGCAAGAATTAGGAATTGGCATACAAGGGGAATACGTATTCCATTTTATGCCAAAAAATATGGTATTTCAATTCCACCTAAATAGGTGGAACTAGAATACCTATTCCTATTCCACCTAAATACTTTGTTAAAAACAATTAAATTTTGGGTCTGTCCAAAATCTGCTTGTTCATTATTTTCACTCAAAATAGAACTGCCCGTGCACGGCTTCTCTAGTTCAAAGGTAGCAGTTTGTTCCATTCTCTCTGCTTTGGAGGTAGGGATTTTCTATTCTTTGTGGTTTTATTCCTTACTTTTCTTCTTAATATGGGTGTGTAGCAGATGTGCGATTTTGGGTTTTTTAATAGGAAGATAACTTTGTTCGAATTTATTTTTCATTTGTGGGTATAGGTCACAGCTTCTCTGGTTTGAGCAACATGATTTTTGGTACCAAATTATTTAGGATAAAAGTCTTTTTTCATGTTCCTGTTCATCTTCTTTACAGGTAAGTCATATTATTTCATAGATGTGCTTTTGTAAGTTATTCTCTCTTTGATCTTTGATTTTTTGAAAGGGCTTTAGCACAGAAGCAGAATTTTTTGTGTTTTTGGTTGTTCTTTTGTTAATATTGGTATCATTAGTTATTAGGGTTAGGGGTTTTTGTTTTCCATGAATTATGTTATCATATTCTTTACATATTAAACTCAATAGGTTTAATATTACTTCATTTTATTTTATTTCGGTGGTTTAAAGTTTGAACTGTTGGTTTGTTTGTGTCTGTACTTAATATTGTAATGCATGTTTAAAAAATTGAAAACTTAATAATATTGTAACAAGAAAATGATTAATTTATCAAACATTGAAAGATTCTATAGTAATCCAAGCTAGAAGAGTACTATTATGACTAAAACTCATAGCTCCATTAAAAAATTCTTAAAACATTGTTCTCGATTCATCTATTAGGTTGGCTTGTGAGAAAAATCAGTTGGCAATTTCATACATTTATATTCAATATTGAACTGTAGACATATTACTTCATATAAACAATACACAAACTAAATATGTTGGAACCTAGAGTTGTTGTAGGAGAGCTGACTGTCCATGCACTCACTGCTGGCTTATTCTTCAATGGAAATGGAAGATTGAGGGCCCCCTACTGAATCCACCATTGTAACTACAACTGTTGTCAAACTTAGCACACCAAACTCCTTTCAATATGATATCATTATCTTTCTTATTATAAGTAGTGCTATTAGTATTAGATATAACAAAGGGTTTCCTTACCCCCAAGTCATAGTTGTGGCTCAGCTAGAATAACAATGTATTTCATAGAAGAGCTTCCATAACAATATCTTTTGCAATATTATCATTTTTCACCATTTTCTGAAGGCAGGGGGATTACTTTCATTGTTCAAGCAATTAGTTTGATTAAGGATTCAAGTGGTCTTTTCTTTTTTGGTGCCATCCATTTTACATAAAAAATAAGCATTAATGTCATGTTTCGAACATATACTGGGCCCTTTTTTCAGATTTTGAAATTCCTTGATATTCTAGAAACTAGGTTCCTAAGCACATTCTTATAGATTTGTAATGACGATGAATGCTTACAAACCATTTTCTTAACCTTTGTGCTTTAACAATGTTGAAAATGTTATCCATGTTTGAGCATTTTTAGATAGTATGAAGGGTTTTAGCATGTTTGTAGAGGGTTTATATTGTAGAATTTTAAAAACTAAAATATGTAAGAGAACAGGGGAAATAGAGCTATGTGCTACACCACAAAAGAAACTAATTTATATTCATTTCTTTGCTCAACTAAACCAGATTACATCCGTTCTTTTTATTGTAAAGGACTCCATATTATTCTACTTAATTTCTTAATCTAAACTAAACTCTAACTCCACATGTGTGGATATTCACTCAACTCTACAAATCCCTAGCCATTACATTTCTACATGTGTTGCACTACCATTGGCATCTATCCCACCATGCATTGATCGCCATCTTCCCAATCCCACAGCCAAACCTTCCATAACAACTTCTGTCATATCATCTACTAGTCTTTCCATTGGCAATTCCCCACTAGTTAATTTTTTTGCAAGAAGCAACATCAAGACTTGTTTTCATGGAGATCAAGTGTACTTGTGATTAAGTTCTTGGCCCTGAAAAAATGTGCTTCTGATGCTTCACAAACTCATGGGAACTTTTAGGGGAGGAAATGAGTCATGAGTGAGTGATATGAGTGGATTTGATCCACTAAACTAAATGGTTAACTTGAATATTTTTCTTCAAAAACCATTTGCTTGGTTCTAATAGCTAGCCTATAAAACTTGCTCTATATTTGAGAACCTTGAGCTATATTAGCCTATGCACCTTAATGAGGTGCCTAAAAGAAACTCATTCTTCAAGTTGGGAGGACAATCGATAGAACTCAGCAATCACTTTCAATATTTATGCATATTTTCAAGTGATTTTCCCCTTCTTTAAAAAGTGGAAGTGTAAGAAAGTACTTTGAGGATGAGAAATTAGACTTTAATATGCTTTGATTAGACAAATAATCCACATGCTAAAGACACATGGTCCTAAGAAGAAAGAGCTTTACTTGAATTCAAGGGAACAAGACCCAACAAGTGCTGAACCAAATCAGCTGGTGGTCTAAAAGGAGTTTAAAGGGCATATTGAACAAGGTTTTCAAAACCTATGTAAAGACAAATGAAGTCCAATTAAAGAGAAAAGCTCTATCTAGATGTTTTACAACTTCATCTTATGTTAGTGGAGACTCAATCACACTCCAGTTGTTAGAATTTGTGGTTTGCGCTGCACCAATAGATTATCATATGGTAGCTTCCTCCAACAAGAACTTAAGTATGTTGTATTTCTCTTTTTTGTTTACTGTACAGTTGGTAAATATCTATGGCTCAGACTATCCAATTAAGTTGCTTGGACAATACAAATAATCATGATAGATTTTGTACATTATAGAAAATCTAGCAATGAAAAATAGAAGATCATGGTGACAATATGAATATAATAATAATTATAGCAACTTCCCCACTAGTTTTTTTTTTTTGCAAGGGTGAGAGGCCACCAATAACTTAATTTACACTATTCATTTTGTCCCTTCCTCACCTGCAATTGTTGCAGTCCAGCATGAAAGCTCTGTTTGTGTCTGCATACTCTATAAATTATAAAAAAGAAAAAGAGGAAGTAATGTGATATATGTGTTTGAATCAGTCTATTCCTTGATTTTCTCATCTTTATTAATATGGAAATCTAAATTAAATCTATATATGTGTTTATAGGGCATTCGATGGATCCTAGCATTGTTAGGAAGATTATGCTCTTGTGTGTACTTGCAATTTTGCTTGTAGCCCAAGCACTACTCATAGTAGCATCTTACGAAGATGCTAGAAGACAATGATGCAAGCGAAGAAGAACTACTTGTCCTTTCTTTAAATGTATTATATATTCTAATGAAACAGATTGCCATAACCAAATACGCATGACTACAGGAGCTTTCTTCAAACTCACCAATATTCTAAGGGAGAGAGGGGTCATTAAAGATATGATAAACATGAAATTGGAAGAACAATTAATCATGTTCCTACATACCCTTGGCCACAATCTAAGGAATCGTAAGATTAGCCATAACTTTGGTCACTTAGGAGAGACTATGAATTGCCAATTTCACAAGGTCTTGAAGGGAATAATATTGCTCCATCGCAATTACTTTTTGCCCCCTTCTCCAACTACCCCTCCAAAAGTTCTTGGGAAGGACCATTTTGATCTGTACTTCAAGGTAAATCTCCTACTGACATGTACTTTGTTGCTTGAGTATATCATTACGTATTTGACTATAATATTTTTGGTATTCTAGGATTGTGTTGGAGCAATTGATGGGACCCATATACTAGTTACCATTGATGTGGACAACCAAGAAAAATATCATGATAGAAAAGGCAACCTATCACAAAATGTAATGGGTGTTTGTTCCTTTGACTACAACTTTCAATATGTTCTTGCTAGTTGGAAAGGTTCAGCTATAGATAGTCATGTTCTTGCTTCAGCTCTATCAAGAGTAGATCCACTAATAGTTCCCCCTGGTATATTAAATCATATTTCTAATGATTATATAGTCATTATTGTAAACCATAGTGTTTATGTTATTTCAATCATAATACTTATTATTCTTTTGTATAGGAAAATTTTGTTTAGTTGATGTTGGCTATCCAAATGTTCCTGGATTTCTTGCCCCTAATTAGTGTACGTGATACCACCTAAAAGAGTTTTCCAAAGCAAACCTGATCAACAATGCCCATGAGTTATTTAACCACCAACACTCCTCTCTTAGGAATGTGATTGAGTGCACATTTGGTATTTTGAAGAAACATTTTCCTATCTTGAGGCATGCGACATCTTATAGTATCACGACTAAAAAAAAAAGATCATGTTAGCATGTTGCATACTACACAATTTCATTATGGTAGAGGACAGTGTTCCAAAAGATCTAGAAATTGAAGAGGACATTGATCATGGAGGGATAAACGTCCCAATTCTTGAGACTTTTGGGATGACTCAAAGAGATAGAGATGATTGGGGGAAATTTTGAGATGAAATAGCAGAAAATATGTGGGAGGACTATATATCTCGATATTAGTTGATCATTTTACTTGCATTGATACATTCTACTTCAATTTTGAATAGCTAGAATACTACATTGACACTTTCAATACAATGTTCATTCATTCTAATATATGATTTAGCATTCTGTAAAACTGCGACAATGATTCACCATTCTATAAAGCTATTTCAATATTGATTTCTTATTGCAATACTACATATGGTTCACTTATTTGTATGATGTGTATTGTTTCTTTAATGGTCAACTTAATTAGTCTTCAGTTTATTATTTAGTTTCTATTTCTGATCTTAGTTACCAATTGTTTTGTTTAGAAACTTTGTCATAGAGACTAGGGAAGTCAAACTTCATAAACCTTCAAAAAATTTGAATCAAATTATACAATTTTTCACTTCACCTTTGAATATTTGAAATCACATTTTATGATCTATGATGAAAATAAGACAACAAAAATAGAAATTAATGATGAAACTTGTTAGCGGTAAGAAAAATATATTAGGAATATATGTACCTTCTCTTTCATAATTTGTTCTTTCAAGCTATTGTAATGATTTCCCATGTGGTTAATCATGAACATGAGTTTCTGGTTCTCCTCCCTTATACAGTTCAATTAAGCAATGAGCTACAAATCTGATTTATGTAAGAAAATGAAGACACATTTTTATCTGTTCGTATGGCTTGACTTAGTTTTGTGAAGCAATTTCATTCTGGACACAAGTCATCAATGCTCTGATGAATATTTGTCATTGATGTCAGTATGCCAACATGTTTTGGTTTAGAACATCTGAAATAATATTTCCAGCAGCAAGTCAATTATGATAGTGGCAGAAATATTGATGGTTGGCATATAGTACGAAAATAGAAAATAAAGGTATATCCTTATATTTTGTGACATTAGCTAGAATTGAACATTAAGTATAGAAATGTCTAATTTCATACAGTCTAAAAATAATCTGATATGGAGAGTTCTTTGTTCATAGAATCATGATTGTAGAGTAATGGTATCTATGTTCATATTGCAATCTAAACCCAAGATGGAACCACTTGAAGGTAATTTGAGGGTTGACATATTCAACAAACTGAATGACAAAACCAATTAACATGAAAGGTTCATTTCAGACACCATAAAGTCAAAAAAATTGCCAAATACAACAATAGAGCATGTCTATTTAAATGGAGAAAAATCTTTTGTGTATATAACAAAATAGATATATAAAACTATTCCATCAGTGTGAGTATATACATGTGAATATCGAGGCCAAATAACAATCACAGTAGAAGTCAGACCTATGCAATAGAAGGCAATACTAAAACATATTTGGTAGTATTCATATAGAACAAAATTGTGCTACATACTAATATATTTGTTACTATACCTTTTGTACACTATCGTGTCAGATGGTCCAACACCTAGTTTATTCTCCTGGGCCATTGTTTTTGAAAAGTTGTTTGTGATTTTCCATGAACTACTTTTACATTTTTTTGTTTATTTGTTAACATTGTTATTACATTTTATTTTCTAATATGACTTAAACAATATATATAATGTGCACTTTTATTTTATGGATGTTTTCTATAATATAACAGCTACTTATTGCAACAATGTCTTTCACGAATCCTTTGACGAGCATACATGAGGAGGTTAATATGCCCTCCATTTCCACCCTTGTTGCTACACCTATTTCTACTCCTATGTCAACTTCTTGTAGAAATCCAAAAGTTGTATGGACTAAAGAAATGGAGAGAAAACTATTGGATTTGCACATTGAGCAAGTCAACCTAGGAAGGAAAGGTGAAGGAGGTTTTCGTAGAGAAGCATGGAGTGCTATTGAGAGGAGATTTAATCAAGAGTTAAAATTAAACCTTGGAAAGGAAAATTTTAGAAATAAGTTAAAATACTAGTGGCTTTGCTTGGAATGAGGTAACTCAATGTGTGGATGCTGAGGATAGCGTGTGGGATGAACTTTTGAAGTTAATTTCCTCTTCAAAGTTTTTTCAATACTAATGTCATAAAAATATCTAATTGTTTAATTTTGGCAACATGTATAGAGAAAAGAATATAGAACTACAAAAGTGTATAGAAGGTAGCCATTCCACTATTTTAATGATCTAGCTATCATAGTGGGAAATGACATGGTAGAAGGAGGTATAGTTGGAACACCACAAGATGTTGAAGATGGTAACCTTTATGATGATGTTGTTGATCTCGATGATGATGATGATTTGAATACGCCTATGAATGGTGCTACTGATTTGGATGAAGATTTCATACAGTCAAATCAATCCACTGCATCCACTAGAAGCATTCCTTCAACACCAACAACAAGGAGGCCGAAGAAGAGGAAGGCAAGCATGGCCACTTCTGTGGATGTAATATCTGAAAGCATCCATGAGATACGGGAGGGAATCAAACAGTCACACCCCATCAAATTTGATAAAGAGGATATTAGGAAAGAAGTTGTAGATTTGTTTGCTACCTTGAAAGCTATCCTCGAAATCAGTGAATAGACTATGACTATCACATCTAATCATTTTATGCAAGAACCAACAAGAGATATTTAGTTCTTAGAGGTGGATGGCACAGCAAGGGAAAATTATAGTAGATATAAATTTGGAGGATTGTAATATTCTCTTCAGTCTTGTTTAGAACTATTTAGCACTCTATATTGAGTGTTCACATTTTGTTGAGCACTTTGGTAACATTTATACTTCAGCATTTTGTTCATGTTTTGATACTCTACTTTGTTTCAGAATTTGGAAATAGAATTTGTGTATTGTGTTCTAGATGTATTTGAAACAATTGTATTTTTTCTTTTCTTATAGATGTATCAGCTCGAATGATATATGGCTCAGCCCTATATTTTTCCCTTTTCTTGTATATGTATCAGCTTGAATGATATATGACTCGACATATATAGCCATACTAGTTGTTCACCCTCTTAAATTCTATGGCTTTGTAATCCTTGGTAAGTTTGTTTGATCCATACCACCAAAATGAATTCATTTGAATTTTATTTAACCTTTGTATCTAGAGGTGTTCTCAGCTGTGGAATCACACATGTTGGTCTCACTCCATTTGATCTTGTCAAATGTAGCATGCAGGTATATACTTTATTGATCAATGGTAGAGTTTGAATAGTCAAAGATCTTGTTATTTTGAAATTGAGTAGAATGAAATAGTTCATATGTTAGGTAATGGAGTTTTTGGAATTGATTATATTTGTATAATAGTGCTTTTGGATTTGATTATATTTTATAAAATTTAGATTTGACTCTGTGAAATTTAATCTGGCTTTATATAATAGCTTATTTGTTCATTTAAAATTGCATCATGACACCATTTTACATCCTGTTTTTGCACTGTGCTTTTGGTTTTGAAATAAAAATTTTGTTTAAAAAATTGCCTCTACAATTTATTAATTATGATTGGTTTATCATTTAAAATGCAAAATGACAACTTTTTGTGTCCTATTTGTGTTTTGCTTCTGGTTTTGAAATAAATTTTTTGTTTCAAATATTGTCTCTATGGTTTATGAATTATGAGATGCATGATCACAACAATATTTCGTATATAATCATTGTCATTAGTGCTAAGACAAGGTTTGAATAGCATCATATGTTGTTACTACATATTTATTTCTAATTATTTAGTCTCCCTAGTTGAGAAATTCTATCTTGAGGCTTTTTCTTTACATGGTAATTTTCTCTTATTTTCCTTAATTTGAATTTTGGTTAGAGTTTTTGGAGGTGATAGCTTGAATGCATGTTGTTGGTTTCAGGTTTCATGCTGCTATCAACTCGCTATAATATCAGCATTCTTTATCAATGCCATTTGTATATTTTCTTATGTACAATATTTCTTTTGAATACAAACAAAGTTCCAAAATTTTAGTCATCTTCTTTGTCAGGTATCAATTCATGTTAGCTTTATGGAATAGTTTCATTCCTCATGCAGATACAAGAGAAAGAGAGAAATTAGTTGAACAAACTACCATTTCTCATTTGCCAACAAAGTGGGGCTCCTTTGAGGTCTATTGCTGTCATTGATGTTCAGCTCAAAAATAAATGGTTTTTTATTTGACTCTCTTGATTTGAGATCTTATATGTTAGGTCATGACTAATTGAATGTTTCAACCATTTATCCTCACTATCCTTATTATAATAAATGTTTCATTTTATTTGTATTTGTTCATATTTTATACAAGTTTGATGGATTTAAATTTTCCAGTGTGTGAATGTGGCGCTATAGCAGTAGTGAAGACTTAAGATACTAAGGATAACCCAAAAAGTAAATTTTATTCTTGTCCAAATTCAAGAAAGGTTATTACTAATTTTTTTTGTATGAACTTACATTTTTATACCAACTAATTATTCTGGACACTACTAATTTAGAATTCATATTGCAGGGGGATGGTGGTTGTAATTTCTTCCAATGGGTCAATTAGGGCCCCCCAACATCTGTCGTACTCAAATCCATAGCACATGAAAGTACTGAGTGCAAGTTGTGTAGGATCTGAGAGAGTGAAAACATGTTTCTTTGAGGCATGTTGGGAGGTGCGTTGGGAATTATAATTATTTCAATGGTAGTAGTCTTTTGGGACCATATGCGTAAATGAAGTTAAAAGCCAAAGAAATTATTGTAATTTATTTTATGATTTTGAATAGAAATGGTGGACATATTTAATAATGATTTGACTATTTTATTGTTTGAAACTATTTCTGATTGTATTTTGGTGACATTCTATTAAAATGAAAAATAAATTATACTTGTTTCATTACTATTTCAATTGATGTTGGAGAGTTGAGTTTTGATTAAGAATTTGTTACATTGGAAAGAATGATTTTTTATTTAAAATTATTTAATGGAGGATTTTATTTTTCATAAGGAAGAAAAAAGTTTCATGATGGAAAAATTGTGTTTTTAAAAATATTTTATTAATAAAAGAATTTGGCTAAGGATTTCATTTTTTTAATATAATTACTTACTATAATGCATTAATGAAGTTTGAATCTTATTACAAATATTATGATGACTAATGTGTTGGATATAATTGTGTATTGTGTATTGTCTTTGATAATACGCAAATGTCATATCAGTCATCAGATAGAGTCTACCAAGCTCAGATGATTAGTAAAGCAATTTACAGTGTCTATCGAGCATTGCTGAACATTACTCAGTAAATTCAGTTCTTGCCAAGCTCACTTGGGCATCAAAGGATTTTGTAGCAGAAAGTTAGTGTTAACCGAGCTCCCGAGGTTAACAAAGTAAAGTTAATGTTTACTGAGCTCACTCGAGCATCAAAGGATTTTGTAGAATAAAGTTAGTGTTAACCAAGCTCCCAAGGTTAACAAAGAAAAGTTAATGTCTACCGAGCTCACTCGGTTATCAAAGGAAATGTGGCAAAGAGTTAGCTTCTACTGAGCTCACAAGGTCAGCAAAGGAAGGTCAGTGCTAACTGAGTTCACTCAGTCTCCAAAATATTTTTGCAGGGTTTGCAGTGTTTACCGAGCCTCACTTGGTTAACACTAGAAAACTATTCTAGAGCAGTGGTTACCAAGCTGGGTCGGCCAGCAAAGGATTTTATTGTTTTGATATTAAGCTCAATTGTTTCATGCAGCTGACTAATATAATGATTTTTTTAGTTTTTCTAACTTATATTTGAGCCGACTTGATAATCTGAAAGGTATATATTTAGATGTTCAAGTTGTGAATTAAAGTGTGAGTGTGAGTATATGAATGAGGATGGAATAAGCAAATATTGAGCAAATTCTAATGAAGGATTAGATATCTTGTTGGAGCTACAAAGTTGGATTCAATTAGTATGGATCTAGTGAAGCTGAACAGAGATTTGTAATCAGCAAAAGATAAGATGCATATCATTCAGATCACTTCATTGTTGTTTTCTAATCATTGTAACAATGAATCCAGAATCTCATTATAGAGTTGGTTTAACAGCCATTTTGTAAATCCTCTAACAAGGTGACAGTTTAGTTGAATTGTTCTAAAGACCTCTAACCAGGCCACTCCTAACAGGGTGATTAAATCCTCTAACAAGGTCACACCTAATAGTGTGAATTGTAACCTTTAACAGGGTTGGCTCCTAATAGGTCTCACTTCAGAAGAGTGAAAATTGGTGACTAGTTACTTGGTGGTTTTTCCCATATTAGGTTTCCATGTTAAATCTGGTGTCTCCTATGTTCATTTATTTTAACCTTTGCAAGTATAATAATAACTATGAATATTAGATGATCAGTAATTAGTTAATCTACCGAGTTACAGTATTCCTACACTATTTACCAAGTATCAATAGTAAGTATTATAGACATCTAAAAGATTTTTGGAATTATTTTTGTGGTAACTAATTCACCCCTCCTCTCTCAGTTACTTCATCTATATTCCCAAAATTGGTATTAGAGCTTTTGCTACTTACAGGATAAGATTTCAAGGATCTAAGCCAAAGATCGGGATGTCTTATAAGAGAGAAATTCCAAGACTTAATAGGGACAACTTCTCAGCATGGAAAGGGTTGATGAGACTTCATCTAGCTTCTATTAGAGATACAAGACTAAAATACCTTGATGAAAAATATGTAGAACCATCTGGTACACTATCTGTCAATGATATTGTTGAAAGGAAAACCCACAATATTATGATGATATATATAGCATCTACTCTGAGTTATGAAAAATTTGATGGCATCAAGGACTACAAATCTACCTTTGAAATGTGGAAAAAGCTGAAAGAAATCTATGGAGGAGATGATAATGTAAGAAGAGCCAAAGTAGAAAGTCTGAGAGGATAATTTGATCAGATGAGGATGAGAGAAGATGAAAACATTGCAAAATATATTGAAAGATTCAAAGCATGTGTCAGTGCAATCAAAGCATCTGGAGGAGATATCAAGGAGGAGACAATAATAAGTAAAGTTCTTAGAACTCTACTTCCCATTTATGCAATCAGAGTTTCTTCAATTCAAGAAAGAAGATGTGAAGCAAATCACAAGATAAATCTAGAGGCCGTAATTGGAAGATTAACTGCATTTGAACTAGACAACTTTGACAACTATGTTTCAGCTTCCAAGAACATTGAATCAGCATTTGAAGCCAAGATTTCACTCAAGGAGAAAAGCAAAAAGAAAAAGGAATCTCAATTAGGAAGTGAAGATGAATTAGACCAAAGTTCAAATAGTGATCTTGAAGTGATTGAAGCTCTACTAGCAAGGAAATATTCTAGAGGCAGAGAAAAATATAAAGGTAAATTTCTTCTAATCTACTTTTCATGTGAAGAAGTTGGTCATATTGCTGCTAGGTGCCCAAACAAATAGAACAAAGATGAGAAGAAAGGCTACAAGTACAATGGCAAGAAAGACTTCAAATCATTCAAGGATAAAGGTAAGAAAACATGTTTTATGGCTAAAGATTCTAATGATTCTAATGATGAAGAAGAAGATGAAATTGTCTACATTGTTGTGAAAGATGAATCTTATAATGATGAGGAAATGGCACTCATTTCTCATATGAGCAAAAATGATACATGGATCATAGATAGTGGTTGTTCTCATCACATGACTGGTGATAAAACTAAGTTTGAATACTTTGAAGACTATGATGGTGGCAATGTAAGATTTGGTAACAATGAACCTTGTTGTATAAAAGGAAGAGGAAGAATCTCTCTAACCAAAGAACTTATATGTGATAATGCCTATTGGGTAGAAGGACTAAAGCATAATTTGTTGAGTGTGGCACAACTACTCAATAATGGATTCAAAGTAGAATTCATGCATGGAAAAGCAAGACTGTTGGATGGCAAAGGAAAAATAATTGGATCAGGCACTCAAACAAAAGGTAACTTGTTCTATCTTGAACTAGGTGAATGTTCATGTTTTATTGCTAAAGTTGAAGAAAGTTGGTTATGGCATAAAAGATTGTGTCATGTCAATTTTGATAACTTGGAGAAGATAAGAAAATTCAAGAAAGTAAGAGGCATTCCTAATATAAAGAAACTTGAGGTCGGTCTATGCAAGAATTGTCAGATTGGTAAAATGGGAAAGACTAGTTTTAGAAGTAAAAACTATTAGTCTAAAGATATATTAGAAATTGTGCATACTAATTTATGTGGACCCACTGGAATTGAAAGCTATACTAGAGAAAAGTTATTCATTCTTTTTGTTGATGATTACTCAAGAATGATGACTGTCAAGTATCTAAAGAACAAATTAGAAGCATTTGAAAAATTCAAATGGTATTTGGCTAGAGTAGAAAAGGAAACAAGGAAAAGATTGAAATGCTTGAGGTTAGACAAAGGTGGAGAATTCATTTCACATGAGTTCAATAAATTTTGCATTGAGAGAGGAATCAAAGGATAGGTATCAGCCCTTGGAACTCCTGAGAAAAATGGAATAGCTGAAAGAAGGAATAGATCTATCATGGATTATGTAAGAACCTTAATGATCGAAAAGAGCATTGCTATCAAATGCTGAAAGGAAGCTATCAGCACTGATATTCATACCTTAAACCGAGTACACCTAAAAAGGGACTCATTCAAAACTCTCTATGAGCTATGATATGGCTATAAACCTAATGTAAGTTATCTAAAAGTATTTGGAAGTAAATGTTACATTTTAAAAAAATCTAGAAAAGGAAAATTTGATGTAAAAGGTGATGAAGGAATATTTTTGGGATACTCTTGCAAATGTAAAGCATATAGATGTTTGAACTTGTCTACTTACAAAGTCATAGAAAGTGCACATGTGAAAGTTGATGAGTTTGTAGAAAGGACTGAAGAAGAAAGAAAAAGGGAACAAAAGATTATAGAAGGTTTGTTTTCATTGAACCTGATATAGTACCAGTCAATCAGGAATCTTCTACTCTCAAGTCATCAGTAACTGAGTTATAGGAAGTTCAAACTGAGCTACAGCAACCCGAGTTACATTTTGATGCTACCAAACAAGTGTCTACCAAGTTTGAAGGACTCGAGCCAATATCTACCAAGCCAGAATAGCCAGAACTTGAATTTGAAGTGCAAGAGGATAACAATAAAATTCATTCAAAAGGAAAGGAACCTATATTACCAAAATATGTCAGGAGACATCATTCAACAAATTAGATCATTGGAGACAAATCTGAAGGAACCATGACAAGAAGTAAGGTGAAAGGTACTTGTTTACTTGCTGATTTTAAACCTAGAAATATCAAAGATGCATTGGAAAATGATAGTTGGATTGAGGCTATGAATGAAGAAATAGAGCAGATAGAGAAAAACAAGACATGGACTCTTGTACCCAGGCCTAAAGATAAAAATGTGATTGGAATTAGGTGGATATTCAGAAACAAGTTGACTGAAGATGGTAAGGTATCAAGAAACAAAGCTAGACTAGTATGCAAAGGATATGCTCAAGAAGAAGGAATAGACTATGGAGAAACTTTTGTTCCTGTTGCAAGATTGGAAGGAGTCAGAACCTTACTTGCATATGCTGCTCACAAAGGATTCAAAGTTTATTAGATGGATGTGAAGTCAGCATTCCTCAATGGTATACTGGATGAAGAGGTTTACATTGAACAACCTGAAGGTTTTGTTGATCTAGATAAAAGGAACATGATCTACAAATTACACAAGGCATTGTATGGTCTGAAACAAGACCCTAGAGCATGGTATGAAAGATTGCATAACTATCTTATTCAAATTGGTTTTCAAAGAACTAATGATAACAGTAGCTTTTATATAAAGGAAGGACTAGATAATAAGATTGTCTTGGCAGAAATATTTGTAGATGATACTATTTTCACAAGGAATGATGATCTTTGCAAAGAATTTTTAGAACAAATGAACAAGGAATTTGAAATGTCTATGTTTGGAGAGATCAAATTCTTTGTTGGTCTTCAAATTTAGTAGAATAAAAATGGTATTTACATCACTCAATCAAAATACATCAAGGAGATATTGTAAAAGTTTGGTATGAAAGATTGTAAACTAGTTGGGACTCCTATGTGTACTGGATTAAAACTTACCAAAGAAGATGAATCAAAAGAAGTAGATCAAACATTGTATAGATCTATGATTGGAAAGTTGTAGTATGTAGTTCATACTAGGCCAGATATTTTCCTTGCAATTGGTATTGTAGCAAGATTTTCAGCAAAATCAAGAGAAAATTGCATGATGGCAATCAAAAGAATAATGAGATATTTGAAATGAACTAAAGATTATGGTTTATGGTACAAATTTGGAGGTAATCTAGATTTGAAAGTGTTTACTAATGTTGATTGGGTAGGAAACCTTGATGACAAAAAAAGTACAAGTGGAGGAGCATTCTTTCTTGGAAAGAGGTTGGTTTCTTGGACAAGCAAAAAGTAGAATTGTATATCCCAATCTACAGCAGAAGCAGAGTATGTTGCTACAGCAGTAAACTATTCTAATATTGTTTGGTTTAAACAGTTGTTGGAAGGCATGAAGGTGGAAATCAAAGAACTAGTTGTTATGTTCTGTGATAATACAAGTGCAATCAACATATCTAAGAATCCAATGATGCATTTCAAAATCGAGCACATTGCAATAAAATATCATTTTGTCAGAGAATTGGTGCAGGATAAGAAAATTAGATTGGAATATGTCCATACAAAGGAACAAATTGCTGACATATTCATAAAACCATTACCTAAGGATGCATTCTTGTATCTAAGAGGTAAGTTAGGGGTCACTCCCCTATCTGAAGTTCACTCAAATGAAGTTTTAGTGATGCATCAATGCATACCAAGTTGAAGATCTATCAGTTGATGTAGCATAATCAAGAAATATTGCATATGAATCAATACTAAAGGTACATTAAAATTCATTTGAGTTGTGTTGTCTTTGGCATGTGTTGTCAAAGAGTTCTGAAATTTGTTTGAGAGGAAAAGTTTGCTATGAAATTCCTTCACAGATGGAGATTACTGAAAGAGGGAGAGTTTTCTATCTAATAGAGAAAGTTGTTTTGACAGTAAAAGACTTGTTAGACTTGTTTTCAAATTTCATTCTGCTATGAAATGTTGTGTTGCCATCAATGCCAAAGAGGGAGATTATTGGATAGAATTGTTAATTGTGTATTGTCTTTGATGTTACACAAATGTCATATCAGTCATTAGATAGAGTCTATCAAGCTCAGATGATCAGTAAAGCAATTTACAGTGTCTACCGAGCATTACCAAACATTACTCAGTAAAGTTAGTTCTTATCGAGCTCAATAGGGCATCAAAAGATTTTGTAGCAAAAAGTTAGTGTTAACCAAGCTCCCAAGGTTAACAAAGAAAAGTTAATATTTATCGAGCTCACTCAAGCATCAAAGGATTTTTTAGCAGAAAGGTAGTGTTAACCGATCTCCCAAGGTTAATGAAAAAAAATTATTGTCTACCGAGCTCACTTGGTTATCAAAGGAAATGTGGCAGAAAGTTAGCTTCTACCGAGTTCACAAGGTCAGCAAAGGAAGGTTAGTGCTAATTGAGTTCACTCGATCTCCAAAGGATTTTGCAGGGTTTGCAGTGTTTATCGAGCCTCACTTGGTTAACACTAGAAAACCATTCTAAAGTAGTGGTTACTGAGCTGCATCGACCAGTGAAGGATTTTATTGTTTTGATATTAAGTTCAATTGTTTCATGCAGCCAACTGATGTAATGATTTTTTCAGTTGTTGTAACTTATATTTGAGCTAACTTGATAATCTAAAAGGTATATATTTAGATGTTCAAGTTGTGAATTAAAGTGTGAGTGTGAGTATATGGATGAGGATGGAATAAGCGAATATTGAGCAAATTCTGATGAAGGATTAGATATCCTACTAGAGCTGCAAAGTTGTATTCAATTAGTAAGGATCCAGTGAAGCCGAACAAAGATCTATAATCAGCAAAAGATAAGTTGCATATCATTTAGATCACTTCATTGTTGTTTTCTAATAATTGTAACAGTGAATCTAGAATCTCTTTATAGAGTTGGTTTAATAGCCATTTTGTAAATCCTCTAACAAGGTGATAGTTCAGTTGAATCATTCTAAAGACCTCTAACTAGGACACTCCTAACAAGGTGATTAAATCCTCTAACAAGGTCACACCTAATAGTGTGAATTGTAACCTTTAACAAGCTTGGCTCCTAATAGGGCTCACTTGAGAAGAGTGAAAATTGGTGACTAGTTACTTGGTGGTTTTTCACATATTGGGTTTCCACATTAAATCTGGTATCTCTTGTGCTCATTTATTTTAACCTTTGCAAGCACAATAATAACTATGAATATTAGATGATCAGTAATTAGTTAATCTATCGAGTTACAGTATTCTTGCACTATTTACCGAATATCAGCAGTAAGTATTATAGACATCTAAGGAATTTTTGGAATTGTTTTTTGTGGTAACTGATTCACCCCTCCCCTCTTAGTTACTTCATCTATATTTTCAACATAATGATCTTTCAAAAAACCATTTCAACAATTTATTAATTAGCTTATTAATATTTATTATATTATAGGTTATGCACAAATGATAGGCAACGTTTATGTAGCCGACCAAATCTACCATTTGTTATTATTTAAAATTACAATAGAAGTGTTCTAGTAATTTTAAAATAATTTAAAAATGACACTAACCAAACATTTCATTGGTTGGATAGTCATTTCGTAAATGATAAGGCCATAAGATTCTCATGATTAGTGTATATAGAAAGAGATGGTTATTCATGAGAATTCATTGTTTATTTTCCATAATGTTTTTTCTAAGTAAATTTATGGTTTAAGATGTTGTTTTCTTGACTTGGTATGATACATTTGGTTATATAGGATATTGTATATATCCAATTATGCATTGTATCAGGTTATTACTATCATTCATGTTCATATATCTTGACACTATATAGAAATTTAAAATATTATAAAGTGAGAAAAAACTAGTAAGGCATTGAAAAGACTATCAATGAGATAACACTATCAATGGAAGATATGTAAATGTGGTGATTCATTTTAAAAGTATAATTTAATATTATCTAGTGATAAAATTCAAGTGATTGTATTCTCTATAGGTTTCCACTTATTTAAAAACCTATGTTATATTGAGTGTGTGTGTCTTATCTATCTTATCATCCATTGTTTTTATATTGCATAATCTTTTAAGGTTATTTTCAATTAAAATTGACTTTAGAATTTTAATACCATATATTCAGCCCCCACCCCTCTTACTAATAGTTTACTCCAATAATTGGTATCGAATCCATGCCTATTTCCTTCTTTCTAGGATTTATGTTAGAAAGAGAAGTCCACCAACACAATTGAAAGGTGAGGAGGGGCTGAATTAGATGTGAGAAAATCAAACTTAAACTAAAATTATTAAATATAACTTCAATAACTAAAATAAATAGCAATGACAAGAGATAAAAACATGTACAATGATGCAATAATTTCTTAACTAGGTAAACCCTTGATCAAAGGGAAAACCTCAATAGGGATGGTTCCCACAAGATGATGTACTAATATAAATTCCTTGTGAAATGATGTGACCCTTTTATTAGTCAATTAAAATATAGTTAGTAAATTAGTCCCCATTAGAAGACTTTGAACCCTTTTCAAAAGGTACTACCCCTATTAGAAACATTAAGGAAGAAAACTAGACACATTGTCCAAATTGCTTCAACAACTGTATACAATAAATCTTTAGGATAACAAATCTAAACAATAAAATGACCAAATTTTCAACTTTATTTCCAATACAGTTCCTTTGAAGTTTCCAAACAAACATCAACTCAATCATTTTCTCTTCTCTGATAAAATTTTATCCTCAACATATAAATATTACATCTAAAGTTATAATGTCGCACCAACACCAAGAAAAACATATTTCCTTTATACCCTATCTTAACAAATAATTAGGTCAGCCTTTAAGGTCTTTCCCAATTTATAATTATTACATAAGACTTCATTAAGGTTCCCACATGTTACACTATAATTTATAACTTCCTTAACAATTCCCAACACAAAGGGGTTACCAGTGGACATACTACATGTTATACTTTAGTAACCTTCCTAGAGTGATCTCTAAGATGTGATAAAACAAACACATCATCATGAACATGACTTTAACCTTAACCCAAGATCACTAACCTTAATTACATCTTTCTCATAAGATATAGCCCTATATATATAACCTATTTTCCTAGACATTGGCCTACTACTGGCTTTTACAAGATGATACGTAACTTGTGCAACATAGCATCAAAACATGCATAAAAATAGATGTAGTATCAGAAAACATTCCTAAACATCAATCTTTCTTATGCATTGTCACTTTTTTTTGTTTCTTTCTCTTATTATTATTTCCCACTTGCTTCTCTTTTTTCATATATATATATATATATATATATATATATATATATATATATATATATATATATATATATATATATATATATATATATATAATTATTTTATTTCTTATTTTTATTTTATTTTATTTTTTATGGCGTGGCTTCTTTGCCACCTTTTTCCCCCCTTTTTAGTTGGTTTTATCCTCTTGCTTGTTTAAACACCATAGTTTAAACTTAGTATTATTGTCCTTTTGAACTTTTTTATGTATTTTTGAGTGGTGTGTATGTATATGTATATATATATATATATATATATATATATATATATATATATATATATATATATATATATATATATATATATATATATATATATATATGTTCCCTTGCATTTATATTTTTTAAATATAGATACTTTTGCACATGCTTGTATATAGATATATTTATTATTTTTTAATCTGTCTCTTGCTAAACTCTTATTTTTAGGGTGTGGTGTTATGATTTCTTCTTTAACTGTTATTATTATTATTATTTCATTTTTATTTATTCTTTTGTTGTTCCTACTCATGTATGTTTACTTTTTTATTCATATTTTCTTTAGTTCACCTCGCTTTTTGCACTGCTTTCCTCTTTTAATCCCCCTTGGTCTAGCTTGATCTATATACTACTCCATTCTTGCATTCTCTCATCCTAATGATGGATCATGGAGTGTGATCTAAAATTTTGATGCTAAAAAAAAAAACACAATCAAATCTAGAAGCCAAAATTATATTCCTAAACAACCTAAGCTTGTATAGCTTAATTTATTATATCCCAACTTCAATGACTAATCCAACCTCTTAATAAACATTTTTGAATATCTTCAACATATAAAGTATATACATGCTCTGATATATCTCTTACTCTTCCATTAGCATACTCTCCCTTATAGGTATTACTCTTTTCCTTTGTTTTTTCATGTATTATTCTCCCCCAATGACATAAATGACAAAGATGTCAATAAGTTCATTTGAGATTTTGAAGGTCTCCCATATGCATTAGATTAAGTCAATCATACTAAGTTCCAAGAGAGTTTTTTATACCAAAACATTCACAAGAACATGAATTAACTTTGATCAAAGTGACCATTCCTCCATAGGAGTAGCATCAAGAATCTAATCTAGCTGTACTAGACTAGTGTAATTTTGCATCAATTACTCTAAATTGGGTGGGGACATTACCCCAAGCATACCTCTAAGGTACTCAAAAGTATCCTCAACCAATAGTTAAGTAAATAAATTTTCTATTTTTTCTATTACATTCAAATATTCCAATCTAATTGTGTTTTATGTCACTTTTTTCTCAAAAAGTGATACTTTATAGTAATATCATTTTTCTTTGATTGTAAAATTATATTCTTTGACATCATCACTATATTTGTGTTATCACAATGGCTAATAATAGATTATCAAATTTATGAACTGATATCTTTCATCATTTTCTTCATCCATATGATTTAATTACAATTGTTTTTTTCCCATATTATGCTTCTATTGTAGATTGTGAAATATAATCTAGTTTTTCTTTGCAGTGAGCTAGCATCCTTTGCAAGGTTTGTGACATGGCTTAACCACTGTGGTTCTATAAGACTATTGGTTGTATTGGGCATTAACAAATCAATCTTTTGGTGCAATGAAAACCCTAGCCTTTCTAACAATTGGTATGGGAGCTTGGTCAAAGGTTTAAATCTAGCAAGCCATGGTGAGTGACACTAGGAGGGGGGTTGTTGGTAGTGGGCCAATGTCCCTTACAAGGTTCATGGCATGGATTGACTACCTCCTATGGTTCTATAAGACTATTGATTATATCAGGCATTAATAGTCAATCTTTTGGTGCAACGACAACCTTGGCCTTTCTAACAATTTCTTGCATAGCTAAGAAACCAATCTTTCTCCTAAAAAAAATGTATCACCACTTGTGCTCTTCCTATCATAAAAATTACCTTCCTAATCAACATTAGTATATACAAAAAGTAAAATCATTAGAGACTAATCCTTTCTTGATAATTTAAATCATGTAACCATAGGTGTTCCAACTAGCTTACAATTCTCCAATCGAAATCTTGTTAAAATATTCTTGAGATACTTGGTTTGTGATAGGAAAATCTTATCCTCACTCTAAGTTATTTTCAATCCTAAGAAGTGTTTAATTTCACCAATTGTAGACATTATAAAATCATTCTTCATTTCTTCATAAAATTTCTCACTAGCCTCATTATTTCCTCCAAAGATAATATAATCAAAAAATATAATAGTGATCAATAACCTATCTAAATTTTTCCTTAAGTACAAATATCTACATCACCTTTCTTGAAACCCAATATTAGTAAATTTTTGTCTAACCTTGCATACTATGCTCTAGGTGCATGTTTTAGTCCATGGAATGCCTTATTCAATCTACAAACCATGTATTTGTCTTTTGTGAGTGGAAAACCATCAATTTGTTCAATGTAGACTTCTTCCTCAAGATCACCGTTCAAAAATGTTGACTTAACATCCATCTATATACTTTGAATTTTTTGTTAGATGCATATGCTAAGGACATTCTTAATACTTCTAATCTTATAATGGAGGTAAATACTTCTTCAAACTCAATTCTTTCTTGTTGTTAGTATCATTTGCATACCAATCTTGATTTATTTCCTACTAGTTCACCTTTCTCATTCATCTTATTCTTGAAAACTCATTTAGTACCAATAAGATTTTTTTTTTTTAGGTCCAGGGACCAATTCCCAAGTCTTGTTCTTCACTATTTGATCAAGTTCTTCTATCATAGCTTTAATCCATTTTTCATATTTTCATTCTTCATTATATTCTTTGGTTCAACCCATGATATCAAACATATCTTTTCTCTTGCCATGTTCCTCAGGGTGATTCCTTGCACCATACTTAGGCATTATTACTTCTTCCCTATGTTCCTATTTAGGTTCCTCTCTAGATTCTTCAATATATACTTTTAAATCTTTATCCATCTCAAAGAACTTTTCCTATTCTTTATTATAATTATATGGTTGTTGACTTATAGTGGCTTCATTGTTTGAATTATAATCAAGTATTTTTTCTTGTATCTTGAACTTTTTGTCAACTTTTACATTTGCACTTTAAACTCTTGTTCTTAGTCTCTTATTATAGCATCGATTTTTTTTTCTTTTAAACAATAACACAGAAATATACCCTTATGACTTCTAGGATCAAATTTCCCTATTTCATCTTCTCTCTTTATATTGTATTTTCTTCCAAAGATTCTAAAATATTTCAAAGTAGGTGTATGCCAAAACCAAAATTCATAAGGTGTTTTATGAGTTCCTTGTCTAATATAAACTTTTACATAGTGTATTCTATTTTTGTAACTACTTTTGTCCAGTAGATATGTGCTATATTTCCTTCTAGTATCATCGCTCTAGTTGCCTCGCTTACTGACACATTCCTTCATTCTTCTATCATGTAATATTTGGTGTTTTAGGAGCTGAAAGTTGTCTTTTGATGTAAATTATCCTCCTTTATCAAATCTTAAACATTTGATTTTAAAACCAAATTCATTTTTAACTTTAGCATTGAATATTTTGAACTTGTCAAAAGCTTCTCATTTCTATCATGCCTAAACTACGAGGCAAAACACACAAAAAAAATTGAAATTAATAATTAAAATACTCTAAGATCATAAGGTTATGCTCACAGTTAAGTAAAGGGTCTCTGCATTACGTCTTAAGTTTAAAACTCTAGTGGATGAATACATCGCTAAGATTTTGAAGCTTTCATTAGAAAACTGATGTCGTTGTTTGTTTCGTTATTACATTGCTTATACATTCATTATAATTAAATTTATTGAAGACTATCTAAATGAATACGGGTCAATTAAATTGAATTATTAAATCAAGAACTAATTAAGATAGAAGTCACAACATGATTTTTATTTAAATCACTTGATTCAAAGCACGAGTCTTATTTAAATCCATGAATACATTTTTTTGTGAAATCAACATTCCTAATTAAATAATAAATTTAAAACTTAAATTCCACTGAATGTTAAAGCAAAACAATTTAACCTTTCTTAGTAGTCTCACATAAATTTACGACTAATATTAATTTACAACTTTTAAACTAATTACACAACAAACTATTCTCAAAATATCACTTTAACAATATTAATAAATCTAATTTTAAAACTAACTAAAATAAATATCTAAATATTATCTAACAACAATTCATATCTAAAAGTAAATACTATAAATAAACCAAGTCCTAAAACTAAACTAAAATAATTTTAAACTAAAATTAAATAAATAAATAAATAACTTATACTAACCTAAATTTAACTTACTAACACTAACATTAACTTAAATGAAAGACTTAAATTTAAAATATAACAACTAACTAACTAAAAACTTTAATAAAATAAAATAACATCAAAAACATTCTAACTATCCTAACATAATTACTAATCTAAACTAACATCAAAAGTAACTACAAAACCTAACACTAACACCTATGCTAACGTACTAACTAACATCTAACACTAACATCTAACATCTTACCCTACTCTTCCCAACCCCCTACATTCTACTCTCCCCACATGTCAAGTCTACCCCTTCCCCAAACCCCCATCACATCCCAGGTTGCGCTTCCCAAGTGCTACACTTGGGACAACGTGCTACCCAAGTGGAGGGGACGTGCAGACATGTGAGGTGGTGGTGAGGACAGAAGGTAAGAATTAAATTTTAAAATATAATGCTATCTCCTTCCTCCAAAAACCAATGTTTCCTAAGGAAATTATATCATGCACAAAGTTAGGGGAGTAGTACAGGGGTGATGTCATTCCATATGATGACATTTGACTTTGCAAAATTAATACAGTTTTAAACCTACATTCCAAACTGACGTCCAAGGGAGAAGGTAATGCATTGATGATATAAAGTTTTATAGGTATGTGTTAGGATATTTAATTTAACTATGATTTCTTTTTCTTCTTGATGTTTATTTTATTATTTTTTTTAAATTTAAATATAATTTTTCAATAAAGAAAAAAGGATTTTTAGGGAATCTTTTGATTCTTTGTTACCAAAGGTCATTTAATTTGCTCCTCCCATACAAAAGACAGAGAGTTTTTACTCTCTTGAAACACATTTTTGTTTTTTCTTATAATTTTCTAAGTATAAAATTTTCAGTTGATTAATAACCAGGGGGGGGGGAGGATTTTTTTTTTTTAAGTACATTGAATAGATCTACTTACAAATAGATAAAGTAGATTTAGATGATTATTTAGACCACAATGCAAGTATTGATTTAGTTCCAATAATCACAAAAAATAATCTTTCATTCATAATAAAATTTTCATTTCCAACATATAAGAAAGCCTAAAATTTTCCTAATTGAATCAACATCATTTCCATCCTATTTTTGACATGCATCCATCTAATTTAAAATTACGATTAAATCACATGATTAACAATTATATTCAATCACCAATTTTATTGGCAAACCTGATTCAAAGGCTCAGCCAGGAAAGAACCAGGAAGAAAGTGCGGCTTCATTGCCATTACAAAAAAGTTTTGAGATACAAATTACATAGGATATCAATCCCAAATTACAACAATTTAATTGAATTTCCTTCATGACCCTCACCAAGGGTTCCATAACAATTTCTGCAACACATTTCTCAGAACCGTGGAGAGAATAGAATCTGATCAGGTGACAACAAACATGACTAAGAGATAATTGAAACATACATATTCATAAAAGGTATTCACAATAGAATTCACAATGAATCAACACTAGGGAAAGGTGGATTCTTCCAACAAGAGAAGTCAGGCACAACACCAAAATAGATGCCCAATCAGGGCTATAAACTAAGAGCTTTTGTTCTTCCATTTTAACATGTCATAATCATACGAGGTTTGCGCTGATAGGTAGGGGCCCATAACACCCTACCCTCTCTCCCTCTTCTCATCTTGAGAAGAGACTCTACACTGGTTGAAGTCCAACTAAAAAGACCTTTCCCAAAATTGATCATTTCTGCCCTATCCAAGGGTGAGTAAGACCAAAACACCCATACAATAAAATCTCAAAATTTAAACATAAACATAAAAGGAAAGCAATCAAGAACATGGTTTTCAAACCTTCCCAACATACACACAAACATACAAGCATTCAAACAACAACAAGGTAGCATAAGCATGAAACAAACATGAAAATCTGAACAAGGGAGATGAGAATTCCTACCTTCACAAAGAGGTAATGGCAAATGAACAAGTTTGAGTAGAGCTTTTCCCTTCCTTGCTTCAATCTTCCAAGACTCCTCTCTAAATGTAGAGATTGGGTAACAACCTCCACTACTCCAAGAAGGGCCTCTAAATAAGCCTCAAACTCAACCACCAAAAAGATCGATAACTTCTCTCACCCGCCTACAAATCTAGAAGCTCTTAACTCAACCCACACTATGGTTAATCACTAAGTGGAGTTGAGGTCATGCAACTCATGGTAGCCATAGTCAATTTTCGCACAAAGGCAAAAAGAGACTTTTTGAGTGATCTCAAAAGTCAATAAAAGGGGCTTAGGGGTTGGAAAAGGCCCCCAACCCAAACCCATACCCCTTGGGTATAATTATTTCATGTTTTGAAGCCTTAGAAAAGGGTTTAGAACCAAGCAAAAGCTAGGAAATAATTAGGACCAACTAACAACTCTAAAATATAGATAAAGCACTAATTTGGATTAGGGATGACTAAACTTGATTAAGAGCCAAATCAGCAAAAGACACTAACCTAATTTGACCTAGGTCCAAAGGTTACATAGTTAACCCTAATAAGAAAGCTGAAGAACATAATCAAATTCAAGAGTGTCAAGTGACACTATAAGAACACAGTTACAAACATTAATATTTACCGATCACAGAAAGATACATACATACATTTCACAATAAAAAATACTTGAATTATGAACAACAAGGTTTCCAAAATTAGCACATAGGGATCAGTTCTGTTCCTCTGTTGATTTCCTTGGCTAAAATATCTGTACACTCATTGCACACATCAGTAGTTCCAAAAATCACATGTACATATGTATATATACATATCAGGAATCACACAAATTAAAACATCCCTCAATAACAAAATCAGGGTTCCTCTCATCCTATTCAATTCTTAACCATTTAAAATATCTTAAACCAAAATGTTAATCCTACCTTTTACTTAATTCATCAACATACATATGCATAAAACATTAAATGATGAACATCAAATATCTAAAAATAGCATCATACAACATGAAATAATATGATATGTTCAAGTATCTGATAATGTCCCGACATCTCAAGTCGTGAGTATTAAAATGATAAAGTAACAACTAAGGCTACAAAGGGTCGGGGCAAGGCCTCACAATTTCTTTCTTAAAAATGCTACCCACATCATTCTTGTAAAATCCTCAATGAAAATAATATTTAGTACCTTTCATTTTAGAATGTTCTTGTCTTTGTAGTGTAATACCCCAAAATTGGCTCATTGCCATGATACCAATTCTAGTCTATTTCTGACCAATCCTAAAGTCCTATTTCACTAGGCAAATTCTTATTCTGCTACTCACTACTTGACTTAAATGTCAGAAGCAAAAAATCCTAATTTGCATTCATCATGCTTATTATTTAATTCCTATAGTATTTACTCAAATTAGTCACATTAAACCTATTGATTAATATTTAATTTAATTATTAAGTACTTATACCTTAATTAAATGAAATTATATCCTAAGGCTAATGTACTATGGAATTAAATTTATTTAATTTAATAAATGTGCCTATTTTAATTAATTAAATGAAATTATTTAATTAAATTGAGAACTTACTTCTAATTAATTAAAAAAAATTATTTAATTAAATGGAAAGCCATTCCTAATTAATTAAATAAAGTTATTTAATTAAATAAGAAAAGTGTCTCTAATTAATTAAATAGAATTATTTAATTAAATAGAAAAGGTAATTATGAGAGCATATCTCATTTTATTAAATTAAATATCTCACCAAAATCTCTCTTCAGTTCAAAAAAGGAAATTCCTAGTTCACTGTTGATCAAAAAGGAATTAAATCAGTTAACGCCTTATTCTACTCAAATTAAATTAGTTAACTCCTTATTCTACTCAAATTAAATCAGTTAACTCCCTTTAATTTCAGAATCTTCCTTTATGACTGAACTTCACCTTTAATCTTAACCGTTGATTGAAAGCAATCTCAACTGCCAGATGTTTTCAGGAAAATCTATATAAGAGACCCTCCTCTCTTCATTTCAGAAAGGAGGTTGAATGAGAATATGCATCGAATTGCTACTGGATTATGCATTCATTTGAGCTCATTACTTTCATAAGATATTCATTTTCTAGTTTAATCTCATTTAGCATAATATGCATACATTTTAGCATAGCTTTCTTTTACATTTTCTTAGATTAAACGTGCACACTCCATTCTAGATTAATCTGCATTCTCATATAGATTAGTCGCATTTTCTTTCAAATCCTTGATTTGTAGTGGGTCTGGTTGGTTAACACCTCAAATCTGAGGATATCTAACAAGCAATTCCCTTTAGATAGAAGGCAACAGGTTGCCTTGCTGGTGGATTTTTGGATGAACAATCCAATGTTCATTTCGGGATGAATCCGCAAATAATGACCATGTTGAAGTGTGTGTGTTAGCATAGGCCGCATTTTCACGCATACATGTAGGTCTAGATAAATGTGTATAAACAATCTCCAAATTTCTTGATGTAGTGAATAGTATTCTTGGAAATGAATTATTCCTCTATTTAGCCATTGCACATTCCTTGCACATCATGTCACAATATTTGGTAAATCACTTATTACATTATCTTTTCTTATCTTCATAGTGTTACCAAAGTTTATATAAAAAAATATTTTCTATCACAAGCAACTATCATCAAATCTAGTGACCAAATAACTTATTTTAATAGGATTCATTTGACGGACATTGCCTCTAGTTCTTGTACCTACTCTAATTAGTTTACCATTTCTATACTATATTGTGCATGTCTTCTTAGTGAATTACATATGATATCCCTTATCTACAAGATATTCAACACTTATCAACAAGCTATCCAACACTTAATAAAAAGATATCCTTGGTTTTAGTTAAACTAATTTGATGCAAAGTATCCTCCTTTATCAAATCTTAAACATTTGATTCTCAAACTAGATTCATTTTCAACTTTAGCCTTGAATATCTTGAACTTGTCAAAAGCTTTTGATTTCTCTCTTAAAAAAGCTACCCACATCATTCTTGTAAAATCATCAACGAAGATAATAAAGTACCTTTCACTATATAATGTTTTTTTCTTTGTAGGTCTAAATAAATGTGTATGAGAAATCTCCAAATTATCTAATGTAGTGAATAGCTTTCTTGGAAATGAACTCTTCTTCTATTTATCCATTTTATATTCCTTGCGCATCATCTCACAATATTTGGTAAAAATCACTTATTGCATTACTATTACTTATCTTCACAATGTTATTAAAGTTTATATGAGAAAAAAAATTGTACCACAACCAACTATCATCAAATGTAGTGACCAAACAACTTATTTTAGTACAATACATTTGAAGGACATTGCCTCTAGTTCTTGTACCTATTCCAATTAGTTTACCATTTCTATACTAGATTGTGCATGTCTTCTTAGTGAATTACAAATGTTATCCCTTATCAACAAGCTACCTAACTCTTATCAACAAGCTATCCAACACTTAACAAAAATGATGTCATTGGTGATACTTAAAATAATTTTATGTAAAGTAGTGAATAGTTTTCTTGGAAATGAACTCTTCTTCTATTTATCCATTTTATATTCCTTATGCATCATGTCACAATATTTGGTAAATCACTTATTGCATTATTGTTACTTATCTTCACAATGTTGTTAAATTTTATATGAAAAAAAAATTGTACCACAACCAACTATCATCAAATGTAATGACAAAAAACTTATTTTAGTACAATAAATTTGAAGGACATTGCCTCTAGTTCTTGTACCTATTCCAATTAGTTTACCATTTCTATACTAGATTGTGCATGTCTTCTTAGTGAATTACAGATGATATCCCTTATCAACAAGCTATCCAACAATTATCAACAAGTTATCCAACACTTAGCAACAAAAAATGTCATTAGTGATACTTAAACTAATTTTATGTAAAGTATCCTCCTTTATCAAATCTTAAATATTTGATTCTTAAACTAGATTCATTTTCAACTTTAGCCTTGAATATCTTGAACTTGTCAAAAGCTTCTAATTTCTCTCTTAAAAATGCTACCCACATCATTCTTGTAAAATCATCAATGAAAATAATAAATTACCTTTCACTATAGAATGTTCTTGTCTTTGTAGGTCTATATAAATGTGTGTGAACAATCTCCAAATTTCTTGATGTATTGTATATTATGCTTGGAAATAAACTTTTCTTCTATTTAATCATCACACATTCCTTGCACATCATGTCGCAATACTTGGTAAATCACTTATTGCATTGATGTCACTTATCTTCACAATGTTATCAAATTTTATAAAATATTTTATACCACAACCATCATCAAATCTAGTGATCAAACAACTTATTTTAGTAGAATTAATTTGGAGGACATTTCCTCTAGTTCTTGTACCTATTCCAATTAGTTTACCATTTCTATACTAGATTGTGCATGTCTTCTTAGTGAATTAAAGATAATATCCCTTATCAAAAATCTATCCAACACTTATCAAGTTATCCAACAATTAACAAAATAGATATCATTGGTGTTAGTTAAACTAATTTGATGTAAATTATCCTCCTCTATCATATCTTAAACATTTGATTCTCAAACTGGGTTTATTTTCAACTTTAGCCTTGAATATCTTGAACTTGGCAAAAGTTTCTAATTTCTCTCTTAAAATTTCTACCCATGTCATTCTTGTAAAATCATCAATGAAAATGATAAAGTACCTTTCACTATAGAATATTCTTGTTTTTGTAGGTCTATATAAATGTATATGAACAATCTCCAAATTTCCTTATGTAGTGAATATTTTACTTGGAAATGAATGCTTCTTCTATTTAGCCATCATAGATTCCTTGAACATCATGTCATAATATTTTGTAAATCACTTATTGTGTTATTGATATTATATTCACAATGTTATCAAAATTCATACAAAAAAATATTTTGTACCACAACAAACTATCATAAAATCTAATTACTAACCAACTTATTTCAATAGGATTCATTTGAAGGACATTTCCTTTGGTTCTTGTACTTACTCCAATTTGTTTACAATTTATATACTATATTGTGCATGTTTTCTTAGTGAATTATAGATTATTTCCCTTATCAACAAGCTATCAAACACTTAACAAAATATGTTTCAATTTTTAAACAAAAAATATATCCTTGGTGTTATTTTTACCATCAAGTGTAATGGATCATCTCCCTTAATAGGACATGGAGCACTATTACCAACTTTGACTACTTCACCATCATAGCTGCTAAGTTCAACTAAATTTCTCTATCACTAGTCATGTGATGTAAAAATTCACTATCTATAATCAAATCAAAAAGTTTCCTCTCAGCATGTGATGCAAGTTCTTTTTCTACTTTAACAAAAGTTTCTTCCTTAATATCAACAAAGCCTATCTCACCGTCATCATCACTATTTAAGAAGTTTATCTCTTTGAAGTCAAATTCATCATCACTAGAATAAAAGAAATCTTTTGGAATTGTAAGGCTCTCTAAGTTTCTTATGCAAGGTAGGTAGCTAGAAGGGAACCAATTCCAATCTCCTAAAACCTCACCAAGAGTACACATAGAACAAAACATACAAATTGAGAAAAAGGGATAACTTTATTCATGAATTTGTATTGATTGATTAAAAAAATTGCATGATAAAAAATATTTTTTTCCAAGATATAAGGCCTTCCTGTTGTAGCGAGTACAAAGAACTTCAATTTCAAAGCTCAAAGCTTGCTATCATGAGACTTCTTCCTCTACCAACAACTTTTTGAAGCCATTCAAAGCCCTTATAAATCTAGCAAGACCACAATTTTCCATGTCAAAAATTTAATTAAAAAATAGGCCATATCATGGAGGAGAGAACAAAGAACCAACAAATAACCAAAAGAGAATTTGCACTCTTAAGAATAGGTCCACATGATCCAAGAGACGTTCCCTAATTGTTCAATATATCACATCATCATAGAAAACTATGTTGAAATAAAATCCATGCCATGCTAGATTAAACAAGTAGTGAAAACTAAGTAGAGAAATAGGCATGAAACTCCCAATATAAAGAACATTAGATTCTACACACTTGGAGAAAGGATC
The DNA here is from genome assembly GCA_028749045.1 of Cupressus sempervirens. Classification (NCBI taxonomy): domain Eukaryota; kingdom Viridiplantae; phylum Streptophyta; class Pinopsida; order Cupressales; family Cupressaceae; genus Cupressus; species Cupressus sempervirens. The sequence continues at coordinate 713,547,889 of CM053783.1, forward strand.
AATAATGGTCCAAAGATGCCAATTGCACACAAATTGAAACCATGAGCAAAAATGGACACTAGATGAGTAGAAAACTAGTATGGAAAAAAAAAAAAAAAAAAATTGGTTGATGCAAGATTTCCCATTGACTCAAGATGCTCCTGCATCAGACACCTAGGATAAGTATAGAACAAATTTCCACATGATGGAGAGGCATCCTTGGTTCCTTAACTTTCCTACTCTTTGCAATCAATAGTTTTTTATTGTCATTAAAAGTCACTCTATTTAGTATCAACTGAGTGATCATTCATATGTCAATTTGGTCAGTGTTGTCTATTGACCAAGTGGAAGCCTTGACCAAGCTCAAAGATCAACTGAGTCATAGTATTCTAGTGTTCACTGAGCTCATGTGATTGTTGAGTTGCTAGTTCTAACCGAGTTACAAATGATGTTGAGTTCCTTTGTACACTAAGTTATAATTCATGTATCGACTGATTTGTCATTGGTGTCAAGTTCTAGTTTCGATCAAGTTGTGGTTCCAACTAAGTTTAATGTTAATCAAGTTTCCTTGATGGCCGAGTTCTTTCATGTGTCGAGTAGTCTGGTGATCCTTTCGATGGTCAATCATGTCTTGTGGTGCAGAGCACCAAGGCACTTGGTTTATATTTTGGTTTTCATTTTTTCTCTCACCTACTTAGGCTAGAATAAACATACCTTGGGTGAAAAGTCCATGTTTTTCAAAGAAAGACACCATTTTGTATGCTTAAGACACTTTATGCAAATTATAAGCAAAAAGTTACACATTAAGAAAATTCAAGATTTTTAATGTTTTTGGTCCAGAAAGACTAGGATTATTTTTTTCTAGTTGGTTTCAGGTATGTTGGAACCTTTTCCAAGTCCTAGAAGTGGAATCAAGTGAAAAATGTAAAAGTTGCACTTTTTGTGCAAAGTTGAATTGTTGAAAGTTGTAAAAGTTGCTCAAATTTTCAACTTAGTGGGAAAAGGGTTATAACTATTAAAATATTGGTTGTAACCATTAAAATAGATATAGTAAATATATATACCTCATTTTGTGAGGTCTGGAGGGCATTAATGTATGGATTGGAAGAAGTTGCAAAGAAGAAAATTTAATTTTGGAGTCATTTTTACTGTTGTTTGCATGTTGCATGAACTATATAGACTATAAAACTAGATATAATGGATGTTTTAGATATATATTTGAATAATATTTCTTTTTCTTCTATTCTCATCATTCTACATGTTTTCTAACTCAAATTATTGCATTTTTAGTGAAACTAGGTTTTTAGGACAGCATTTTGGTGCACATAGCAAAAATGGGCCTCTAACTGCAATTTCCTTGGTTGGAATTTCATGGCCACTTGGTAAATGGTATTTAGTAGGGTCCTTTTGAAGATTCTATGGTTTCAAAACTAGAGGATGTGTTTTGTGATTTTTCCAATCAAGCCTTAGGTCAAGTACCATAAAGGATTTGACCTCTTGATGTGTGTTGATTTATGAATGGCAGGAGTTTGGGAGTTGGTGAAGGGCTAATCATTTGGAAATAAGTTATTTTAGTGTTTCTATTGATTTCTAAGTATTTATTTCATTTCCATGACCCTATTTCCTACTAATTTCTTCGTAAACCAAGCCTAACTTGACCACTTAGGTCTTTGTTGCTTTGTGAAGGAAAGGGAATGCTAGAGTGGGGCTAGAACTTGATGCTTTGGGGTTTGAAGTAACTTTGAAAAGCATATTCAAAAAAAAAAAAAAAAATTGGTATTTTTTGAAACTTTTTGAATTTAGATCCAAAAAGCCATTTCAAGAGGGCTAAAAGGGGCTCACGGGGCTATTAGGCCAAATCGGGGTTTGAGGCTTTGTGCAAGCGTATGATTCAAACTCATTGTGTAGTATATGTTAAATAGATTCCCTAAGACCATTTAATATCTTATAACCCTTGGGAAAAACTTCTAGGGTGTTTTCCTAGTATTGACCTAGTTCTGGGGATTGGTGCAAAACCCATAAAGTGCGCAAGTTTGGTTCTTGTTCCTTGGATTCTTGGTGAAGTTGGAGAGAGTATTTATTTGCTCCATTTTATGGTTGGAGAGTGCTGAAATCTTGTAATAAGGTTAAAGATTTGATAAATAGTTGGTTGGTTTCAAGAGTTGGAAGCCCATTTGAAGCTTCTTAGTTGTGTTCTCTGCATCAGGTGGTATCAGAGCCGCTAAGTATCTTTTGGGAAAGAAAAATGGTAGAAGTAGAAGATATCCCTTTGAGGATAACCAAAATTGAGTTGGAAAAAATAGTGAAAGAACAAATGGCTAAGAGCAGGGTAGTCAGAGAGTAAAATAGAGCAATGAGAAGAGAAATTGATAAGTTGAAAGGGCAAGTATGGAGAGGAGATCATGAGGAGTCTGAAGAAGAAGAAGAAGAAGAAGGAGAAGGAGATAACTTGCCTAATATTCTTGAAGATCAAAAGATCATGGTAGCAGCCCTACAGAGGATAGGAAGAAAAGACAGAGGAGATTTACCTATGTTTGATGGAAAGATGGAACCCAAGGCATGCATGGAATGGTTAGAGGCTCTTGAAAACCATTTTGAAGTAGAGGAGATACCTACAAATCAAAGGGTGAATGTGGCAAAATCCAAGTTGAAGGGACTAGCCCTAAGTTGGTGGAACTTTCTCCAAAATGAAAGGATAGAAGAGGAGAAGCAACCCATTTCCACATGGAAGAGGATGATGGCCGAAATCATGAAGGAATTTTTTCCAAAGGACTATGAAGTGATGCTCCACAAAAGGTTGCATAACCTCAAGCAAAAGGACATGGATGTAAGTTCTTATGCTCAAGAATTTTGTACTTCGACGCTTCAAGCTAAGTTGTATGAAAATGAAAAGAAAAAGATTGCATGGTATATCAATGGGCTTAAATATAATATACAAGATGAACTAACCTTGGTGATAGTAGAATAAGTCCACAAATTTTATCAGCTTGCTCTTAGGATTGAGGAGAAAGAAAAAAGAAAAGGTGAACAAAGTAGTAGAGGAAGAGGGAACTCTTTTAGAGGAAGAGGTAGATTTCAAGGAAGAGGAAACTACCTAAGAAACCAAGCGGAAGCTAGTAGTAGTCAAGGGGTTGAGAATGATAATAGTAGTAAAGGTTTCATTAGAGGAAGGAGACCTAATCAAAGAGGAAAATTTGGTGGACGGGGAACAAGTTTTTTTACAGGAAGGTATTACAATTGCAATCAAGTGGGTCACCAATCTTTTAGGTGTCCACAGAAGCAAGGATTAGTTAGCATCCCAAGTGAAAGAAGAATTAATTTGTTGCAAGATGAAGATGTACAAAGTATAAGTTCTCATACCAAGATAGAAGATTTAGAGACAAGAGAGTGCCTCATGCTAAAAAGAACTCTCTTGAAGGTACCCACTAATAAGGAGCCACAATAAATAAGGTCATTATTTAGAACCACATGCAAGGTAAGTGGTAAAGTTTGTAAAGTTATTGTTGATTCTTGTTCAATTGATAATTTGGCTTTTAAGGAGATGGTAGAAAGGTTAGCATTGCAAGAAATACCTTGTCCTTACTCCTATAGAGTGTCTTGGTTGAATGAGGAGCAACATGCCTTGATTAGTGAACAAGTATGGGTAGAATTTTAGGTTAGGGAGTATAAAGATAAAACTTTATGTGATTTGACTGAAATGGATGCTTGCCATTTACTTTTAGGGAGGCCTTGGTAGTATGATATAAATACTAGGCATGAGGGGAAAAAAAACATTTATAGTATAAACAAGGATGGAGAAACCTACACTATGAGGCCACTTCCTAATGATGGAAGCCATAGGGTGACTAGTGTCATGATGGTAGGAGGTAAAGAATTTTTTGTAGACCATTAAGGAGGAGAAAACACCATGTTTTTCTATCATATTCAAACCTAAGAAAGAAGTTAAAGCTATGCCCCAAGCCAAGTGCATGGAACATCAAGTAGGACCTAGAGAGGTTAGGGAGTTGTTGGAACAATATAAGAGTGTTGTTGCAAGCAGGGAACCAGAACATCTACCACCAAAGAGAGAGATAATCCATTGCATAGACTTGATACTAGGTGCTAGATTACCTAATAAGGTAGCCTACAAGCTTACCCCTGAACAAAATGCAGAATTAGCAAGACAAATTGAAGAATTGGTTGCCAAGGGCTTCATAAGGAAGACTGTTATTCCTTGTGGTGTACTTGTCATACTAGCTCCTAAAAAGGAAGGGACATGGAGGATATGTATGGATTCTAGAGCCATTAACAAGATTACTATCAGATATAGGTTCTCCATGCCAAGAAATGAAGATCTTTTGGATTGTCTCGCAGGTGCAAGTCACTATTCAAAGATGGACTTAAAGAGTGGTTATTATCAAATTAGGATAAGGGAAGGTGATGAATGGAAAATAGCCTTCAAGAAAAATGAGGGACTATATGACTGGCTTGTGATGCCATTTGGCCTATCTAATGCACCTAGCACATTTATGAAACTTATGAATGAAGTCTTAAAGCCTTTTATTAACAAATTTTGTGTTGTTTATTTGGATGGCATTCTTGTTTTTAGCAGGAGTAGGCAGGAGCACCTAAAGCAGTTGGAGTTAGTTCGTGAAAGGTTACATAAAGAGAAATTGAAGATAAATTTGGAAAAGTGTTCATTTTTGCAGGAAGAGTCATTGTTCCTTGGGTTCATCATTTCTAAAAATTAGTTAAAGATGGATCCATCCCAAGTAGAAGCAATTCTGAATTGGCCTACACCTAGGATAGCCACAAAGGTATAAAAAAATTCATGGTCTTGCAAGTTTTATAGAAAATTTGTGAAGAACTTTAGTGGTGTTTGTGCCCCTATGATTGATACTATAAAAATGGGAAGAAAATGTAAATTTGTATGGACTAATGAGGAAAATATGTCATTTGAGTAGCTTAAGAGGAGAGTTGCAGAGCAACCAATTTTACCATTGCCTAATTTTTGCAAGGTGTTCATAGTGGAATGTGATGATAGTAACAAGGCAATAGGAGGAGTGTTAAGCCAAGAAGGGAGGCCTATAGCCTTCTTTATTGAAAAGCTAAATGAAGCAAAACAAAAGTATTCAACTTATGAAGAACATGTATGTAGCAGATGAAGACTTCAAGGAGGCATATGAGGTTTTTCAAGAAGTGAATGAAAGTTATCATACTGATTTTTTTGAGTTTATATTACAAGATGGATTATTATTTAAATGTAATCAGCTTTGTGTACCTAAAGAATTAGTTAGGGAGAACATTGTCAAAGAAAAACATTGTGGGAGTCTTGCAAGACACTTTGGCATTGATAAGACTTTTGAGCAGGTTAGAAGATTTTTCTGTTGGCCAAAGATGCAGGTAGATATTAGGAAGTTTGGATAATGTTACATTATTTGTCAAAAGGCCAAAGGGAGATCATCAAATGCTGGACTATATACTCGTTTACCTACACCCACTAAGCCATGGGACTCCATCAGCATGGACTTTGTCATGGGGTTTCCTAGGACTAAAAGTGGATTTGATAGCATATTTTTTATTGTTGATAGGTTCTCTAAGATGTGTTAGAGTAAATAATTAATTAATTATTAATTATTTATTCTATTACTTAAGCTTACTTAGGTTAATGCATGTACTTGAGGTTAGTTGTTGACAACACTGGAGTTTGTTCCCTTTAGCATACTTATCTTTTCCACCTTTTGTGGATGTGTGCTTAGTTGTCAACCTTATCTCCTACCTCATTCCAACTTGTTCTACAAGCTTCCATGAGGCCTTTTTATTTGGTCTCTCACTCATTGTAAATTCATTCCAATTCTATTTTCACATAGAAATTCTAATTTCCCATTGTGAAATATTATTGTGCGGTATTTGCTATAAGCTCTTTGCTCCCTAGGTTTCTCTTCAGCAAGCTATTTGCATTGCAAGTGATCTTGGTGCATTATCAGAGTCAAATTCTCAACTCCTACATGGTATCAGAGCCTCCCTACTGCTTCTTGTTCGAAGGATTTTTGAAGCCGTAATTTGGAGTCACAAACCCTAGTTTGTTTGTGCATTTTTTCTTCAAATTAGGGGTAGAAAAAATTTTTGGAGCATTTTCAGCCCAAACGGATGCTGCCATTAGATCCAAAATGCCGTTTATAGCTAAGATTTATATAAAACTTTTCATTTTTGGCTTCAGGCATTTTTTTAAGAAATTTTTTGGCCTCCCAGGGCTGTCGTACGGACATATTTGCAAAAAAAAATATTTAAAAATTTAAAAATGCACGTGCCACCGGCTCCCTGCTCAGTCGGAGGCTCCCGCCATTGCACCGCCACAGGACAGCTCCACCAGTGCTCGACCAACACTTAGCTAAGGAGCCACCCACACCCCGCCAGAGATAGCGACACTGTTGGGTTTTCCTCCCGGGTACCACCACCACCGACAGTTTCCACTGTTCAACTGCTCCAACAGGTGATGTCATTTATCAACTTTCTTACATCATCTTTTGGCAATGTACGATGCTAACATCATCTTTCAAGCAGCTTATGTCACCTTTTTGGGGTCTCGTGCTAACATCATTTTCTGTCAGGCTGACATCATCTTTTTGTTAGTTGACATCATCTTTCTAGCCACTAACACCATCATTCTAGCAGTTGACATCATCAATCTAGTGACGATCTTCTGACAGCCATATGAGTGTCAAATTTAACCGAGTGTTTGTAATTTTCTAGCAAGGTGCACTTTTGGAGCAGCAGTCAATTTTTTTGCCATAACTTGAGCATATGGAGGTCTTTTTTTGATCCAAAAGAAGCATCGAAAAGCTAACTCAGAGATGAAGACATTGGTGCTAGTTTCATAAGATTCTAAGTTCATTTGAGCTCTCATTTTTAGTGTCAAAGTATAGGCTTATGTTTCCTCCTATTGTGCATCAACAAATCTAGGTTCTTTTCTAATTTTTTTCTTTTCATAGTTGTTTTTGTGGTATTTGGGAGATATTCTTTTACATTTGTTGAGAAGGTGTCTTTCTTTTTTGTAATTTACTTCAGTTAAGACACTTCTACTTCCATCTTCTTCTTTCTCTCAATGGCAGATTCATTTGTGACCTGTCTCACACCACACAACTACTACACCTGGAAGGCACAAATGACTAGGCTTCTCATGTCAAGAGGTCTATGGTCTTGTCTGGATGAGAATCAGCCAGTTCTTACATGCCCTTTTAAGGTTTTATAGTACAGGAACAAAATGGATGAAGCCATGGGACTGATTGCACTCAACATTTCAAATAGTTTGCTATTTCACCTGGATGGTTTGACTACTCCACAGGCTTATTAGCAAAAATTTCAGACTTTTTTTGGATAGGTGAATGAGTTTTGAGCACTTTAGTTGGATGCAGAATTGACTTCTTTGTCACCAAGAAACTTTCCCACAATCGAGGACTTTCTGATGAAGTTCAAATCCCTACATGCAGTTTTATAGAGATGTGGGAAGAACAAAATAGATAATGAGTGCATATTTTTGATACTCTCAAAGCTAAAGGGGTAGTATCAAGTTTTTTCTTCTACTTTTTACTCCACCATGGATGTCGTTGGAGACAGACATAGGATGCCTACATTTGAGACATTTTGTGATAGGTTGACTAGGGAACAGGCAAAGATACAACATGTGGATGGCTCTAGCTCTTCCAGCCAAGCATTGGTTGCTCAAAATTCTAAGGGGAAATCAAAGAAAGACACTAATCCTAAGCCTCCAGCTAATCCTCCAGCAAACCCTCCCAAGGGTAAAGATTCTTCAAAGTTGGGTGAGTCTATCTCCAAGACTAAGAACAAATCAAGTGAGAACTGCAATTTTTGTGGGAAAGATGGACATTCAGTTTCTAGGTGTTGGAAATGATTAGAGGCTTTAGAGGAAGCCATGAAGGAGCACCACATTTCAGCTCCTCAGTCTTCATCTCCACCTATAGGGAGAGGTCATGCTCTTTCTGCATGAGCTACGACTTTAGCGTCTTTATGAATTCTTGATTCAGAGCTTTTCACCACTTAACAAACATTCCTAAGTTTCTTACTTCACTTGCTCCTTGTGCCACCACACATATTGTAGTTGGGAACTCTTCACAACTTACAGTTTTGGGTTCTGGCATTGTTGCTTTGGTTGAGGGCTCTCTATAGGATGTACTTTATGTCCTTGATATTTCGATGAACCTTCTGTCTATCTATCAGATTTTCCACTCTAGCTTTGGGAAGACAGTTGAGTTCTCACCACATGATGTGGTTATTCAGGACTTGTATGATCTGGAGATGATCATGGCCACTAGGAGTGTTGACTCTACATCACGCCTCTATAGATTTTATGGATTTGATTCTTCTAATGACACAGGTTCATGTTTAGTTGCTCATGCAGATTTAGTAAGCAGACTCTAGCATGAACATTTTGGGCATGTCAATTACAGATATCTTTAGTAGATAAGCACACAAACACTTGTTCTTGGGCTTGCCTAGATTTCCTGTCCAGATGGTGTTTGTCAGGAATGTGCACTTGGCAAGCAACATAGGGATTCTTTTCCACATGGACAAGCCACTCATGCTTTAGCACCTTTGGAGTTGATTCATAGTGACCTCATGTCATTTCCTACTCCTTTTTCAAGTGCTAGATATGTGCTTACATTCATTGATGACTTCTCTAGACACACACAGGTGTACTTTCTTAAATACAAGTCTAATGTCTTCAACTCATTTAAATTTTTCAAGGCATTTGTAGAGAATCACTCTAGACTTTCTTTTTGATGGATTCACATGGATAATGGCGAGGAGTATGTGAACTAGGCTTTCAGAGATTTCTATTTTGAGCATGATCTTCAGCATCATCTTTCAGTGCCATACACTCCTCGGCAGAATGGTGTGGCTGAGAGGACTAACAGAACCCTTTTAGAGATGGAAAATTGTATGATTCAGTCTAGGTCCATGGATTCATGTTTTTGGGTAGAGGCAGTCAATTGTACCAACTACATTCAAAATTATATGCCTCACAAGGCACTTCAACATATGACTCCTGTGGAGGCTTGGTCCCATGTCAAGCCTGATGTGTTATCATTCAGAGTTTTTGGGAGTACGACATATGCATTTGTACCTGATGCTCAGAGGAAAGCAATGGAACCGAAGAGCCAACCACTAATTTTTGTTGGCTACTATAAGGATGTAAAGTCTTACAACTTATTTGATCCTAATTCCAGAGAGGTCCTATTTCGATGGGATGTCCAGTTTAATGAGAGCCCTCTTGTAGTTCATTCCTCATCTCCAGTGACTCCTCCAGCTCCCACTACTCCCTCTTCATCTCCACCTTGTTTCACGGATGATGAGGATGATAATCATGGTGATCTCAATATACCTCCACCATAGGATCCTCCCCAGATGCCTAAATGGGCTTGAGCTACTGTTGAGGCTACAAGATCTCTAGCTGGTGACCCATCCACTTCTTGTCACACCCATTCTCACACTACAGGTTCCATTCTACTTAGTAATGTTGTTAGTACTAATCCTCAGACATTTGTGGAGGTGACAGGACATTCAGAATGGGATAGTGCAATGGAGGAGGAATATTCTTCTTTGATGAAGAACCACACATTGGATCTTTGTTCTCTTCCCAAGGGGAGAAAACTAGTGTGTTGTAAGTGGATTTATCGCACTAAGTATGTTGCTGATGCTTCCATTGATAAGTATAAGGCTCAACTTGTTGCAAAGGGTTTTTCACAATTCAAGGGTATTGATTACTCTAAGACATTTGCCCCTATCACCAAGATGAATTCTATTTGCCTTGTCTTATCCCTTGCAGCTTCACAGGGATGGTCAATTTATCAGATGGATGTGAAAAGTGCCTTCCTACATGGTGATATCACTAAGGAGATTTATATGGAGCAGCCTCTAGGGTTTGTGTAGGATCCCACCTTGGTTTGTAGGCTTCAATATTCATTGTATGGTCTCAAACAAGCCCCTAGGGCTTGGCATGAGAAGATGGACTCATTTTTGCTATCTACAAGCTTCACTCACTGCCATTCTGATCCCACATTGTACATTCAGCATCTTGGTGATGAGATTTTGAGTCTTGTTTTGTATGTTGATGATCTTATCCTTGTAGGTAGTTTATCATCCATGCTCTAAGATGTTAAGAATACACTGATGGACCAGTTTGAGATGACTAATCTTGGTTTGTTGCACTACTTTCTTGGTCTTCAGATTCATCAGTCTCCTACTAGCATTTTTTGTGTATCAGCAGAAGTATGCTCTTGACATGCTTTGTCACTTTCACATGCTTGATTGTAAGGCTGCTCCTAAACCATTTTATTCAAGTGTTACTTTTTCTACCTCCTACTCTTCATCTACAGTGGATGCTACTTTGTATCAACAGTTGGTTGGTAGCCTATTGTACCTGACACACACCTGCCCTGATCTTTCTTTTGCGATTGGCCTAGTCTCTCAATTTTCTTAGGACCCTCATGAGATTCATTGGAAAGCTACTAGTCATATTCTATGCTACATTCAGGGCACACTTATGTATGGCATTCATTAAACTTCAGGGACTCCACACATTATTGGCTACATTGACTCAGATTGGGCAGGTGATGTCAATGATCGGAAGTCTTCTTATGGCTTTGTGTTTTTCCTTGGCTCTAGTCCCATCACATGGTTGTGCAAGAAGTAACATGCTCAAGCCTTTCATCTACAAAGGTTGAGTACAGGGCCATAGTTCTTGCTAGTCAGGAGGCTTTATGGCTTCGTTAGTTGATGATTGAGTTTGGTTTTCCTCCTGATCATCCCACTATTTTTTGGTCCGATAATTAGAGTTCCATCCACATTTCTTGCAACCCGATGGAACATCAATGTACCAAGAACATTGAGTTGCATATGCATTTCATCTATCAGTTGATCCAGGATGGTCTTATTCATTGGAGTACATTCCTACCACTAGTCAGGTTGTAGACATCTTCACTAAGCCTTTTGCATTGCCTCGCTTTCTTTAGCTATGGTCAATGCTTGGGGTTACAAAATTTGTCCTTGGGGGGATTGGTTGAGGTGATCCTTCCTTCACTTCATTTTTTTTCAGCATGTTGTTTCACCTCTTTTTGGGGGAGAGTTTTTTCCATGTGGTTTTCTCTCTTTCCCCATTTTACAGAGGTTGCATTTACTTGCATTGTACTTGGGTACCTAAAATGGCCTCATTGTCAGGACCCATTTTGCATTTTTTCCTTTGTTTGGTGAGCTTAAGGAATTCCCCTAAGTTACACTTAAGGGGGGTTCTTAGAGTAAATAATTAATTAATTGTTAATTATTTATTCTATTACTTAAGCTTACTTTGGTTAATGCATGTACTTGAGGTTAGTTGTTGACAACACAGGAGTTTGTTCCCTTTAGCATACTTATCTTTTGCATGTTTTGTGGATGTGTTCTTAGTTGTCAACCTTATCTCCTACCTCATTCCAGCTTGTTCTACAAGTTTCCATGAGGCCTTTTTATTCGGTCTCTCACTCATTGTAAATTCATTCCAATTCCATTTTCACATAGCAATTCTAATTTCCTATTGTGAAATATTCTTGTGCGGTATTTGCTTCAAGCTCTTTGCTCCCTAGGTTTCTCTTTAGCAAGCTATTTGCATTGCAGGTGATCTTGGTGCATTATCAGAGTCAGATTCTTGACTCCTACAAGATGGCTCAATTTCTACCTTGTAAACAAACTCATGATGCTTCTCACATAGCTATTATCTTCTTTAAGGAAGTTGTTAGACTCCATGGATTACCCTTGAACATTGTGTCAGATCAGGATTCTAAATTTGTTGGACATTTTTGGAGAGCTATGGAAGATCTTGGGCACACAACTGTCATGTTCTTTAGCATAGCATCCCCAATCAGATGGCCAAACTGAAGTTATCAATAAGTATTTGGGTAGCCTATTGAGATTTCTAACCAAAGAACATGGAGTTTCATGGGATTTTGTTCTTCCACAGGCTGAATTCTCATATAATGATTTAGTGAATAGAAGTATGGGTTTAACTCCATTTCAAATTGTATATGGAGGCGATCCAAGAGGAGTCTTGGAGTTGAGAGACTTGGGAGATAGTCACAAGAGGAGTGCACAAGTAGAATATTTTGTAGAGGTTATGAAAGACATTCATCAGCAAGTTAAGGATAAGTTGGACCTTTCAACAAAAAAGTACAAGGCACATGCTGATAAGAAGAGAAGGGACTTACATTTTTCAAGTAGGGGATCTAGTAATGATTCACCTAAGGAAGGAGAGAATGCCAAGGGAGAAGTATACTAAGTTAATGATGAAGAAGAGAGGACCATTCAAAATTCTAAAGAAATGTGGCAAAAATGCCTATCACATTGACTTTCCTATTAATTTAGGGATCTCTGCTATCTTTAGTTTGGTAGATATATATGCATTCAAGGGTCCAAAGGATAATGAAAAAGTTGAGGCATTGCAACAGCAAGAAGAATCAGATTTACTACAAGAACTACCACAAGCGACTAAACCTACCATTGAAGCCATTTTGGGAAAAAGTAAAACACAAAAGACAAGAAGGAAATGTATTATGAATATTTGGTCAAGTGAGAAAATAAAACAATACAGGATGCAAGTTGGCTTTCAGGGAACGACATCATCAAGGTTGGGAGCAGACTTGAAGACATTCCAACTCAAGAAACTTGAGTTTCTTTTCTCGTGGGAAGTATGGTGCAGAGCAGCAAGGCACTTGGTTTATGTTTTGGTTTTCATGTTCATTTTCACCTACTTAGGTTAGATTAAAAAAACTTTGGATGAAAATTCCATGGTTGTCAAAGAAAGACACCATTTTGTATGCTTAAGGCACTTTATGCAATTTATAAGCAAAAGTTGCTGATTAGGGAAATTTGGAATTTTTAATGTTTTTGGTCAAGAAAGCCTAGAATTATTTTTTTTAGTTTTTTTTAGGTATTTTGAACCTTTTCCAAGTCCTAGAAGTGGAATCAAGTGAAAAATTGTAAAAACTGCACTTTTTGTGCAAAGTTGCATTGTTGAAAGTTGTAAAGTTACTCAAATTTGAAACTTAGTGGGAAAAGGGTTATAACTATTAAAATATTTATTGTAACCATCAAAATAGACATAGGAGATATATATACCTCATTTTTTGAGGTTTGGAGGGCATTAATGTACGGATTGGAAGAAGTTGCGAGGAAGAAAAGTCATTTTTGAAGTCATTTTTACTATTGTTTGCATGTTGCATGAACTGTATAGACTATCAAACTAGATCTGTTGGATGCTTGAGATAGATATTTGAATAAAACTTATTTTTCTTCTAGTCATCATTCTACGTTTTTTCTAACTCAAGTTATTGCATTTTTAGTGAAACTAGGTTTTTAGGATAGCATTTTGGTGCACACAACAAAAATGGGCCTTTAACTACAATTTCCTTGGTTGGAATTTCATGGACACTTGGGAAATGGTAGTTAGTAGGGTCCTTTTGAAGATTCTAGGGTTTCAAAATTGGAGGATGTGTTTTGTGATTTTTCCAATCAAGTCCTAGGTCAAGTACCATGAAGGATTTGACCACTTGTAGCATATTGATTTGTGAATGGCAGGAGTTTGGGAATTGGTGAAGGGATGATCATTTGGAAATAAGTTATTTTAGTGCTTCCAGCCATTCTTGAGTATTGAGTTCATTTTCATGATCTTGTTTCCTACTGGTTTCTTTGTAAACCAAGCCTAGCTTGATCACTTAGGTCTATGTTGCTTTGTGAAGGAAAGGGAATGCTAGAGTGGGGCTAGAACTTGATGCTTTCAATTTTTAAGTAACTTTGAAAAGGGTATTCAAAAACCTAATTTATTTTGGGTCTTGTTTGAAACTTTGTGAATTTAGATCGAAAAAGCCATTTCAGGAGGGCTAAAAGGGGCTCACAAGGCTACTAGGCCAAATCGGGGTTTGAGGCTTTGTGCAAGTGTATGATTCAAACCAGTGGTATATTCTATGTTAAATAGGTTACCTAAGACCATTTAATATCTCATAACCCTTGGGACATGCTTCTAGGGTGTCTTCCTAGTATTGACCTAGTGGTGGGGATTGGTGCAAAACCCATAAAGTGGGCAAGTTTGGTTCTTTGTCCTTGATTCTTGGTGAAGTTGGAGAGAGTATTTATTTGATCCCTTGGTGAAGTTGGAGAGAGTATTTATTTGATCCATTAGAGAGTTGGAGTGTGCTGAAACCTTTTAATAAGGTTAAAGATTTGATAATCAGTTGGTTGATTTCAAGAGTGGGAAGCCCATTTGAAGCTTCTTAGTTAGTTTATATTTTGGTTTTTAGGTTTTTTTTCACCTACCTAGGCTAGAATAAACATGAAAACCAAAATATAAACCAAGTGCGTTGGTGCTCTACACCATCTTGGTCCTTCATTGACTGATTTGTCTGTGTTTGGTTTCTAGTTTGAGCCGACCTTTGCATTTAATTTTTTGATAAGTATTTAATATTTGTTGAGAGTCAACTTATGGATTTGTTATGCATTTAATGCAGTGATTTATTTAGTTGGTAATTTTTAATAGGTTGACTTTTGGTCATGCAAATATTTAAAGGGGTCTTGGGTAGAGTCTTAGGCATATTGGAGGAGGTATCTTAGAATTATTATTCAATGATGGAGATGCAGTGAAGCATGGAGAAGTCATTTAGTTTATGGAGTCTTACCATTGAGTATCTTGGAGTGGATTTTGCATTTGAATTTGTAGATTTTCTCTTCTTTAAATGATGTATTCTTTCTAATGGTTGTAATTAAACTGGAAGTTCATATAGTCAGGCATGTTGGATGAAGACTTGTTGATTCGAATATATGAAATTATATCTCTTTGGATTTGAATCTCATTCCTCTTATTCATTTTATACTGTCTGTTTGTTTTCTAGAAACCAGATTACCTCGTTTAGGAGTATTCATGGATTTTTCTTTCATCACTATAGCAAGAAGCCCTAATGCTCTAACCTAAATCATAAAGATCTAATTCAGCTTGTTTTATCCATGAACTATATTCAATGGGTTTATCCTTTCACTAAAAAAGGTACTCCATGCAGTATTTCCTCTTGTACTCTTACTTACTCTGGCATCCAAAATCTTTTCAACACTATCAATCTTCCTCTTAGGATAATCTAGGTTATTGTTTAATTCCTCATCTGATTTAAAATACTCTAAGATGCCTACAATATTGAATATTAGTGAAATATCCATGACTCTGGTAATTCAACTTCAAAAGCATTTCCACTATCAAATTTCTTTAAAATATTACAAGGACCAACTTATTCATCTTTTTCTTACTATAGGTACAAAATGGGAATCTATCCTTCTTCAAGTGAACTGTAACTTCAACTCCAACCTCAAAAGAACAAATTGAAGGTTGAATAAGTAGTAAATGAAAAACTTACTAGGTTTTACCAAGATTGAATAAAATTAATGAATAGCTAAAGGGGCAAAGAAGATTTGGCAATATGACTGGACTTGGATATACTAATAATAGTAAATTTGAGATTGGTGAATCATCCAAAATTGTTACAAAAAAGACTTCACAACTAAGAAACAATCAGCATAACAAAACCTACTTGCCATAATTATGAGAAAATAGGACATATGAAAAATGTGTATCAAAATAAACCATCTAATACCTCATTAGAAACATATTTTAATGGTTACTTCTATAACTACAAGAAATATGGACATAAAATATGAGATTGTAGATTAAGAGCATCAAATATCTCAATAGAAGGAAACTTTGTGATTTTTTTCCATACATGAAACATTTTTTGTCATAAAGTTAAATATTGTAAAAACAAAATGTCATTGATAAGGAAACCAAGAAACATCCAATGTAACAACTATGGATATCTTGAACAAATGGAAAGAGAATGTGGATTCACAAACACAAACACCAGTGCAAGATCAATAAGAGTGTATTGATACATCTATCACAAGTATGATCATACAACACAAAACTATAGATACCAATAAATAACTGATAGAAACTATATGGGAAACAAAACAACATAGAGAAATGACAAGAAAGTTTGAATCAGAAAGCAAGACAAGAGTGTATTCAACAATAATTCACCAAATCTAAGCCAAGAAGGAGCGTTCTCAAATTGAGAAGGAAAGTACTACCTAGGGACTTGTAGCAATTGTAAAATGTTGATGAAGGGTGCTCCCCATAATACCACAATGCACAAAAAAAAAAAAAAGAGAGAAACAATAGAAATTAAGAGAAAAAAGTATGGGCTTCTTATTATCATTGTAAATACAAAATTACTAAATTACAATATGCAAACCTGCATGGGTGTCTTCCTTACTATATTTCACAAGAAAGAACTACTACCATCACCCAATATTGTCCTAGAAATCCTATGGGCCTTCCTTATATAGGCACTTTTTACCACCCAATAAGGTTCTAGACACTAAGCCCTAACCCTCAAGGTAAACCAACCTCATATTATATCATTGCATTACACTTTATTTCTTTGGGTCGACTCAAGATAATTTACAAATTACATTTTTAGATGGGTCCACTTCTAGATACCTTAACTAACTAATTTTTGACTTGATGGAATATTATAACCCCATTCTGGAATCCTTGGCTAGCAATCTTTGGAAACAATTGCACTAGTGTACACTATCTAAGGTTTTGCCTCATTTTAGAGTCATTTGGACCTTCATTGCTAGATCTAAATTTTAGATAGTCAAAATTCATATAGAAAATATGTAATAATTGTACCAATACATATGATATGACAATAAAATTCATCCGGTAGGCTGATATGTCAAAGATGAACCTCCATAGATGAGGTTACAACAATTTGAGCACATAATACGAACTTACTAAAATTAGAAAGCTCCCTTAAATATAAACTCTAAACCATAATAACCCTTATTGAAAACACAAAACTAGAAAATTAGAAATAGAAATATTTTTGGATGATGCAAGATTTCCCTTACACCCAGGATTATCCTACATTAAAATTGATTTCATCCCCTAAAAGATAGATAAGAGTGTTGAACAAGAAAGTGTAGGACTAGAAAATAGGTTAGAACCTAGCATACTATGAGAAATAATAAAACTCAATCAACATATACTAGACCCTTCTAATCTACCATGAAAATAAATTAAAACAAAGGAAGTAAACACAAGTAAAATCCCCTCTTCAGCTGTAGTTCCCATGTCCTTTCTTCTTCTCCATTTTGATGTAGCTCCAATTGCACAGAGTAAACATACAATTGAAAGAAAAAGACTAATGATATGATGATGCTATTGAGAATACTAGAACTGTGATTTTGGCCTAAAGTTAAGACGTTCTAAAGATGTTCTAAGGGATAAAAAATGAGTGCAAGATGGCTCAAATTATAGCCAAAATGTAAGAGGTGAGACATGAATGAGGAGATGGACACTTACATCAATTTGAATGTGTGACTTGGCATGATATTCCTTAGAATATCTATGACAATTATGACACAATACACTACATATAAGATTTTATGATGCATAAAAGTCAACATGACTAAATGTGGAGAAGAATCTATGATGTGCATATGACACATCAAAGTCACTTCTAGACAAGAATCTTATGACAAATGTGGCTTATTATAGTCATGTGTAAGGAATAATATATGTCTAATATGACACATATTAGCCAAGCATAGGGAGATAATTGATGGCATATGATGTCCATGTGTCAAGCCTAGGTGGAATATTTGAATTAAAATTTCATAATTCCACACAAAATACAAATCAGTAAATGTAGAAATTAGAAGTGGAAAATAGGACTTAGGAAATTGATAATTCCTAAAGTTTGCAATAGTGAATCAATTAATTAATAAACATCAATTAATGGAGAATGTTGGTTGGTACAAATAATTAGTAATGCAAGATGACCATGATTGAAATGAGATAGGACTAGATTATGGGTTATCTAATCCTATAGTGTAAATTAATAAATGATTGGCCAATTTGATTAGATAAATGCAAGATTATCCTTTAGATGAGATGCAATGATTATGCAAATCAACTAGGATGACAATAGATAAATCAAAACCATGATCAAATTGATCGAGTGATTAGGATTCATAACATTCCAAGGACACATGACATGGATTAAGGACATGTGACATTTAATGGACATTGTAAAGGCCACAAGATTTAAATTGATTGATAAGATTGATCATAATAACATCAATAGACATTATCAATGTTATTAAATTGATTAGATAAGGCCATGATCTAACATTGAGGGACTTGATAATGTCAATGATTACATGATGAAAATGATAGTTTGACCTAGCCCTGAGGAACATGCTAGAAATATTCAAGATATGATAGGTTACTGAGAGGGGAGGGGTGAATCAGTAACTTCAAAACTTTAAACAATTCAGCACTTTAAATATTCAACATTCATTCATCTAATCTACTGCATATATGAGAAATCAAACATCCATAGCACAAGTACATAGTGATTTGATGACCCAGAAACCTTCCAAATAGAAAGCAAAACTGGGGTGAGGATGATATCCACAAAACTTCGTTACTATAGTATGAAGTTGGCATGTTAAGGTTTACATTGACCACTTCTAGTGATCTGCCCTATTAGGAGCACAAAGGACTACTAGGTCCACCTTGTTAGAGGATTTACAAACATACACTGAAGTATGCACTCTATTAGGAGATTTATACAAAGACTGTTAAGTCTACCCTATTAAAGGATTTACAAAATTGATTCACCTTTTAGGATGAAATAGTGGATCTACTTACAAACTTGATTTGCTGATTAGATCCTTGAAATATAGATCACCTTTTGTGACCGATGAATCTTTACTGTTCCTTGTATACCTTGTTGAATACTCTACTCTTCCGTTGATTCGCTTTCGTTCTTCTCAAAAAATTACATTGTCTATTTTGATACATTCATTCATATCTCATCATATATCATACATCTTGCAAATGATATAATACATTACATATATACCATCCCAATAATTACAATTGCAAGGTCGGCTAAAACACAAGTGAACAAAATATTACTGAGTTGGCCAAATAGTAAATAACTCGAGTTCACTGAACTGACTCGATGACCTTCTAATACTCGACATCCATTGCATTACTCGGCATCATCATGCACTCAGTAGAAGTGAAGGCTCGGTCCATACTAATCACTTGATGTAGTTCTAAACTCGGTAACCATTGGAGACTCGGTGGATATAGTATCACTCGGTAAAAATTGAATCCTTTGTTTACCTTGCTTTCACTCGGTAAACATTGTGCTTCCATCACTCAGTAAACATTGCGCTTCCATCACTCGGTAAACACTGTGCTTCTATCACTCAGTAAACACTGTGCTTCCATTACTCAGTAAACATTGTGAAACTCGGTGAACACTGTAAACTCAATAGATACTACTAGATTGCATATTCACTCGGTAGCTATACTCAGCTCAGTTAACACTAGAATGCTCGGTGTGAACTGTGAGGCACAGTGTAAACTGCTTAAGTGATGAATGTACAAGGTAACCACTCGGTATACATTGTAGACTGAGTGATGAGCTCGATAGCTATATTGATACAAATAAGTGTTTTCACTAATGGCAATAATAACTTAATGCCAATAAAATATAGTAGTGCTGAGTTCGGATTTGATAGGTTTGATAGGTTTTCAAGGCACTGAGAGACATGAAAATGCCTAGGATAGGGTGATTGATGCTTGATTTGAGATATTTGATATAGTTTGGATTGATTAGGGTTGATCTGGGATGGTTTTGAGTCAATTTGGGATGATTTTGGGTTGTTTAGAAAGGATCCCAAAGATTTAGGGTTAAAAATATGAGATTTTGATGATGTTGAAATGATTTGGAGTCGATTCCTTAAAGTTTGGATAAAACATAAACTGATTTTAAAATGAATTGTAATTGATTTGGAAGGGTGGTGTAAATGATGAAGGATGTTGTTGAGATATGCTTGAATGATAATAAAATTGGCCAAAAGATCAAAATTAGTGAAATGAGAAAATCGGATGTGTTAGTATGAAAATGAGATTAAAAATTAGACATGAACCATTTTTTAGGTTCTACATTTTTCCCCTCTTTGATAAAATGTTATTTAGAGCATTATGTTGAATAATACTGATGAAAAAGTCATAAAAGCATGCTCTA
This sequence comes from Cupressus sempervirens, assembly GCA_028749045.1. Taxonomy (NCBI): domain Eukaryota; kingdom Viridiplantae; phylum Streptophyta; class Pinopsida; order Cupressales; family Cupressaceae; genus Cupressus; species Cupressus sempervirens. The sequence goes on from CM053783.1 coordinate 713,568,051, forward strand.
GTAATGGTGATATATATAGGTTCCCCTTGATAAATTAACCAAATAATAAAAATGATAGGTCAATTTGTCAACAATGACAAGACAAATCCATAGCAATTAATAGATCAAAAATTAGAGCTCAAACACAAAAGTTATGGGATTTAGAGTACAAAATGGGGGTTAATTGGGGCCCCAGGGGAAGTTTTGGGAATCCAACTACCCCAAGTACACCCAAAATGCACTAACCAAGTGTGTCCTAGAATGACCAAGTGCACCCTGGACATAGTTGGGAAGCCCAACTATGCCCTTGGATGCTTTGGGGGCTGAGATCAATCTAACTAGACTCGAAATAACCCAAGACTTTGTGTGCATGCCCAAAAGCATAGAAAGAGGTCAAAACATAGGTAAACTCAGTCAATCATGGTCAAATGTTTCAAAATTTGGTCAAACCTATGTCAAACTTGGTAGAAAGTTGATAGGTAGTTAGGTAGAGGGTCAACAACAATATAAATGAACTTGGAATGACCCAAAAATTGGTGTGCATATTCAAAACCCTACAAAGAGGTCAAAACATAGGTCAACATAGTCAAAAAAGGTCACAACTAGGTTAGATTTAGGTCAAACTTGGTAGAGAGTTGACATAGAGCTCATAGAGGGTCAAAAACAATGCAAATGAACTTAGAATGACCCAAAATTTGGTATGCATTATCAAGACCCTAGAAAGAGGTCAAAGAACATGTCACCCTAGTAAAAAATGGTCAAATGTTGTCAACCTTGGTCAAACCTAGGTCAAACTTAGGCCATACTTGGTAAGCCACAGAAGGTTGACAGATAGTGTATGATTATGCAGGAATGTAGGAATATAGGATGAAGATGATTTCGGTGTATCAGAATACATGAATATGGTGGTGGCAATTGAGATGGATGTTAGAAGATAGATATGAGATGAGAACCAATTAGTATGAGGTGAGGACTTTTTTCTTTCACAAAGTGCACTATATGTTATAGGGGATTTATTTTGATATGGAAAATGGAATGCAATGCATGATGACCATAAAGGGCCAGAGAGTAAGTGCAAGCCTTTTGCATAAACAAGCATGATGCATAAAAAGAATGAGATTATCCCTTCTTAGGCATATATTCATGCCTTAGACTATCAAAGGGACATTCAATAGGCATAAAACAAAAGACGATCATGAACCATCACAACCACTCTCATAGATTAGTTTATATCATCAAGTGGCATTAGAACATGATCAAAGAAAAACAAAGAAAAAATAAATCACTCACTAAGCACTGTCAACCAACAGCTATTCTCGTTCATTATTATTGTCTTTTTAGTATATTTGGTTTTTTCTAGATTGGTGATGTGATAGGTATGATTGTTGGTTTAGTTGATAGGATCATAGTGACAAGTTAGATTGATTGTTGGTTCATGTTGCTTAGATGGTAGGTTAAGGTGTGATTTTCATTGAAGTGTGGTGCTTTGAATTTTAGTTTGCAAAAGTATAAGTGTTTAAGACATTTTATGATTTTTTTAGATTTGTTTAGGATGTTTTATGATTTTTATGGATTTTTTAGGATTTTTTATGATTTTTTGAGATTTGTTCAGGGTGTTTTAAGATTTTTAGGCCTTTTTCTAGGATTGTATTTGAATTTTTAGGATTTTCTCAGGGTCATATCTAAAATTTTATGATTTTTCAAGATCATAAAGGAGTCACAAGTGTTAACTCGAATCTAATATGCAATAAGTCCAATGCATAATGTGTTCTTAGGGACATACCCCTAGTTCAAGTTTAAAATTGATGCAAACTATGTACAAAGGCCAGAGATAGAGTATGTATAGATTGGTCATGCCTTTATAGGATAATAATAGATATTAACTAGTTTGTGGGCCATGATCAAGGACTAGGGATGTCTTGCAATATGAAGAATGTGATTAGGGAATGACAAGGGGAGGAAAAACTAGATGGAATCTTGATAGATGGAGGAGTCCAGGAGACCTCATTTGCCCCATCTCGAGAAAGTTTCTCTTTATTTGTGTCTCCTATAGCAAGGTTTGACAAGTCAGGGTTAGGCATCAGAAAGGAGCTCTCACTTGTGCCTATTGGTGACTCTAGTCCTAGTGATTTTTGGAAAATGGAGGATCTTCCCCCATCCATAATGAATCAATACCTCATGTAAAACTCTAAGTTTGTGGATCTTTCTACCCAACTCATTTTGGTTCTTTCATCCCTAGTTTCTATTGATGAAATCCTAAAGGTGTCTAAGCCTATCAAGGTTGATAAGAAGGCTAATCTTAAGAAATCTAATATTGTAATATTGACTCTTGCTAGAGCTAGTACAAGTAAAATAGCTAATGTTGGTTTTTTGCCTTCAATCATTCAACCATCTCTCCCAAGAAAAGAGGAAGGAAAGGCAATAAGGTTGGTAGAGATCAGGATAGCTTGTAGGATATTGTGGATGATAAACAGACTACCATCCTTTAATTTACTCTAGGTAAATATCAAATTCATCACCTAGGATGTAAGGAGACTAAATGGTCCTCATAAAATGGAAGTTATCAGAAATCTTGTTAGAGATCAAAAACCTGACATCCTTGTTATTCAAGAAACCAGAATGTCTAAATATAAGGAAAAAAATTTAAAGTTTTCAAGAGTTGTGGTCAAGCTACTGGTAGTGCTGAAGGAGCCTCTAGAGGCACTCTTATTCTCTAGAATGAAGTAGTTATTTCTAGTACAGTCCTCATGGAGAATGAAAATTTTACTATGGTTAAATTTCATCATATTAACCTTAACAATGACTAGATCTTAGTCAACATTTATGTTCCTAACTCAGCTACAGCTGGAAAGACTTTATGGTCTAATCTAAAGGATTTGAAGAATAATTTTGATGAACCTAACTAACTCTTTATGGGTGATTTCAATGTTCCTTTATATGACCATGAGAAAATGGGAGGTAATATTTCTCATCTGGATGGTGGAATGGATGTTATCAACCATGAAGGTCTCATCAATTTGAAAAGGGTTGAGTTTACTTGGTCAAATAAAAGGACCAAGAATAATTGCATTCAAGAAAGGCTTGATAGAGTGTTGACTTCTCATAACTAGATTCAAGATTGGAATTTCTCCCTTTCGTCCATTTCCAAAATTATCTCAGACCATTTCCCTCTGGCCTTTTTTGTTGATCCCATTGGTAAAAAGAGACATTTTTCCTTTAGATTTGAGAAAATGTTGATGCAGCACAAGGATTTCAAATATGTCTGTAACACTTGGTGGTAAACTAAAGTTGAAGGTACTGCTATGTTCAGAATTGCTAAAAAACTTAGAATTGTCAAAGATAGAGTTAAAGCTTGGAACAAGTCTTCCTTTGGTGACATATTTAAAAATAAAAATGTTTTTCAAAAGGAACTTCAGGTGACTCAAAAAAAAATTCAAGTAGTTGGTTATTTGAAGGAGCTTATCAAAGAAGAAAATGAGACTCTATCTAAACTCCATAATGTTATCTCATTTGAAGAGTCTTACTATTGACATGTGTCTAGGGCTATCTGGCTCAAGGAAGGGGACCGTAATTCTAGATACTTCCATATCACTACCTTGAAGCACAGAGCTTCTAATAGAATCTCTAATTTCAAGATTGTTCATGAAGAGTTCACTAATGAGGAAGATATTACTATCAAAATGAAGGATTTTTTCTCCTCCCTGCTTTCTTTTGACTAGAAACTCTATGATTCTAGCTAAAGAAAATTGTTGGATAGTATTCCTTCCATCATTTATGACCATTAGAATTATATTTTAGTTTCAATCCCCTCTACTACTAAAATCCATAAAGTTGTTTTCTCTTTTAAAGGTGACAAAGCACCAAACCCTAATGGTTTCTTGATGAATTTTTTCCAAATGCAATGGCACATTGTTGGTAAATATGTGTGTACTGTTGTCAAGGAGTTCTTTGGATCCAAATTCCTCTTGAAAGAGCCTAATGCCACCTTTCTAGATCTCATTCTATAAGAAGGTGAGGAATAATACTCAAGATGCTTTCTGTCCTATCATTCTTTGCAACTCTATTTAGAAAATCATTTCCAAGATCTTGTTGGTGTTTTTACACTACCAAGTAATAAGATACATGATACCAAGATGGTGAAGATAAAAATAACCTAAGGATTAGCTATTTCCTATAATCAGCTAGATGGTCTTTAGATCTAGACCCAACTTCAACAAAATCATAAGGATTTTCTACTCTTTTGGCTCTGCAAAACCAAGGCAGGTGCACCTGAGGGATAAAAAGATCCAATACTTGATACTATCTCAACATTTTATTCATTAAATGACATTCTATCACAATATTCATCTCTACAATAGATTGGTCATAATTCTTCTCAAATCTACAAGTAATTATGGGTAATAGCAGCTCACTATAACTTAGAGATTAAATGCAAACAAGTATTGACCAACTATGATATTCTTCATGCATTTAAAGTAAATTGATTTTGATTTTAATATTTTGCTTGATACTTATCCATGATATTTTCATGTGGTAACTAAAATTATTGATCAATGCCTCATCCATTGGGATTCAGAGTTTATCCAACTATTTGACCTAATTGACTACATTATAATCAATATAATCAGCAATTCTCCCTAAAAGTCATTCTTATGCATATCCTTATTACTTCCTAGAAATCCTATCATATCACTGAAGAATTTACTTAACTCATTGAAAATTATGTAACATTGGTGAATAACTTAGAAAAACTCAAAACAAGACACCATGATTCTAGAAAATTAATGTATTCTCAAAATTGGAGAGAAAATACATCATATAGAGGACATCAAGAAAACTAGACCAAAATAAAGTAGCAAAACTAAAAATTATACAATATTTGGACCCCTTCCGTAGCCTTGGGATCTCACTTATATAGTGTGAGATGCAAAAAGCTTTAGGCTTAGAGAGTATTGACAGATGTCCTTAAGATAGCAAGATATTTACAAGGTTACTGTCATAAAAGACAAAATTGGTCCAACAAAATGTTTTTGATCATGAATATTCTCTTGTGGGACCACTTGTGCTACACTTCTTTGTTACTCAGGAGTTCATGATTGGCTTTTTTGTTATTGTCATTGCTCAAAGCACATGACCATTGGACTTGCATGTGATGGTCCTTGATCTAATACTTGAAAGCTAAGTTGAACCCAGGGTTCTCCATCCATGTCATCTTGTACTGACAAATTGATAGTTACATCTAAGTGTCATCTTGCCAATTCATCTATTTGGACCTCTATACTCATAACTACAATTGGTTTCTTACCTCTATCCTCTTCTTCTTTCACTGATATGTCAATTATTTTCACTTCATCATCATTAGTTTCATCAAGTTCTATTCTTTGCATGAACAAAATCTATCATCCACTTGTCAAAAAGTGTGTCATCTAGCCAATTATAATTCTAAATCTCATGTTGCTTCTTCATCACATATTCTCCAAATTTATCAATCTCAATAAAAATTTCTCTTAAAGAATCATAAAATAATTGCACTTTTACAAATTCTTCTATTGTATTTATCCACCATGCATTACCCTTCTCATTTATGACTCTATTCACCCTAAGACATAATAGATCATCCAATTCCTGGGTCCATTCCTCTTTATTCTTCAACTTATCCTTTTTATCTAGGGCATGTGCAAAGAGTACAAAGTTTCTACTCTTACATTTGTCAATATAGTTTATGATTCTTTTTTGCAATATAATTATTTTATGGTCAAAATTAGAGAGCTCATTTGTTAAATCAAAAGTCCTTTCTATTTGTTCACAAGAAAAACTAATAACTGAAAAGCATAGTAGAGTAACATATTTGTCCCTTTTGTTCCATTTATTAACAATTAGCTTTAGGGAGTCATCACTTGCTTTTAGCTCATCCCATATGTTTATTATTTTTGCTAATTGTTCATAAAATTTTGGCCAACAAATTTTATCAACTAAATACATAATAGCTTTCCTCAATCTATCCTCATACTATATATCTAATTCTACATGCAATGCCCACAGTTTGCTCTTTTCTTCTTCAAAATCCTCTGTGGTGTAGTACTGAGGTCTCTATGGTGTATCTAGAATTTCAAGTAGAGGAGTACATTTAAAAGGCTCCATTGGTGGATGAGGATAAGTGATTATTGGCCTGCTAGACTGTCCTTGGTGGCCCATCAACTTATTCTCACATTCTATCCTCTTTTGCACCTCTCTATTGTATGCTTCCAAAACCTTCTCATATTTTTCCTATAGCTCTAATATTTCCCTTTTATCCCTTAGGGTTGTGGCTAGGGTAAGGTTAGTTGTTCCAATAGCTAGCTCTATGGCGTCTTCATTTGTAGTATCCTCCACCCTTTTTACAATCAAATTTCCCATCAAATTGGTATCATCAGGTTGGGAAGAGTTGGCTCTGAATCCTTTTCTCATTGACTAGATCACTAATGTAGCATGATCCTCACTAAAATTGACATCTTTCAGCTCTTTCTTCACCTTCTCATCTACATTAAATTTCTTGATAATAAAATTAAAGACCATTGCATCAGCAATGTCCCAATTTGGTAGAAGTAGCACCCCAAATGATTTTATCATTTTCCTCCCCTCTTCAGGGTTTAGGCTCTAAAATTCTTGCATCATTCCATCCTTGATTTGATTATGTAGAGTTTCCTATTCCATCTCAGGATGCTCTATTTTCATCTTATTACATCTTTCCTCAAATAATTGAATATTTGTCTTCTGTGCAAACTAGTAAAAGGCTGTAGATTTAACAAAACTATCATCAGCAAGAAACTCCTAACTAGCCTTTTCTACCACAAGGTCCAATTACTTTCCTTTGTAGTCAGCAAAAATTAATTCTAGGCTAGGCATGGAAATCTCTTAAGGATTCCCCTCTTCCAACTTTAAAATAGTGATAAAAACTCCCCCTGGGATCCCAATTGTTCCATCTTCTCCTTAGTGAGTTTTTCATCTCCTAGATGCAATGGGGATTAGGTAGGTAAGTTCTCCTATATTTGGGACACATGTGTTTCTTCTATGTTCTACCTCTTAGGAATTAGCTCATTATTCTGTTATTTTTTTTTTGTCTTTCTTTTGAAAGGACACCTGTCACCTTCTTTAGCCTAAAGCTTGTTGCATCTCACACTATTTAAGTTAGATCCCAAGGCTAAAGAATGGTCCGAATTCTATTTTTACAAAGTATTGTGCTTAGTTCTATTTTTGGTCCAAACATTTGGAAAGCAAGTTTGTAATATACTTTTTTGTCAAAATTTCTAAGATATAGATGAATGTAGAAAGAACTGTGCTTCCTTTCTGAAGGTCTTTCTGAGTCTATTGTAAAGGATATACCATTTTCAAAGGAAATGAATACAAATTATGAACTGTCCCCATATCAGTTCTTTTTGAATTTTGTCTCCTTTTAAATACTTAGCTACCTTGATGTTGTGTGAGTAAAAGCTTATGCAATTGATTGCAATATAGTAAGGTTGTACATCCATTTGTTATTGTTGTTAATTCAATGGATTAAATAAAGGCTTTGATGAATGTGATGAGGTTTCTTAGGTGTTAAAAAGGATTTTTGAATGATAAATTCTGGTAAGAATTGCTGATAAGAATTTGTTGCAAAGCAACAAATTAGATCTAAGAATTTACTATAGACTCTGAATCCCCAATGGATTAGGTACTGATCGAAAGTATTTCAGCCAAAAGAGAAGTATATTATGACTGGTTTTTTCAAAGTACATCATAAAATTAATTTTTACTTTTATTTCCTGTAAGATATTTGAAGTTGGCCAACACTTGCCTGCATGAATCGTTTTAGCTTCATTTAGCCACTACTGTTGAAAACATCTGCAGAGCTATAGAAGATTTCTTGGCCATATCTATTCAAGGGATGTGTTTACCAATTCGGTAAGAGTTACGTATATGTTTGAGGATTTAGAAATGAGAATCAAAATGAAACTAAGAATAATTCTCATACAATTGTTCCATTTTTTAACCATCCCCGGGTACACCCGCCCTGGTTTTTATAGAGCCAAAAGAGTAGAAAACCGTCTAAGGTTTTGTTGAAGTTGGGTCCTAGTACTTTGCATATGCAAGTGATAATGAGAATTGGCTATTCTTTAGGTTGTGTATGTACTGATATCTAGGTATTAAGCCTTTTTTCGCTTAGTAGTTTTAGCATTGTTTTAACATCATATAAAAACACCAACAAAATGGCGACTCTGCTGGGGATGATAGACTACTTGAGTCTATGCAAGGATTCAGAATCTATGGGAGAGCAGACCACACATCTGGTAAGGTGACAACTTCTTCAGAGAGCACAAAGCAACACACAAAAATAAAAACAAAAAAAAACCCAGACAGTACAAGGATTTACAGAAAACAGGACGACAGGAAACCCTAAAACTATTGTTCATGGAAGAAAATAAGTATTTTTTTCAAGAAAAATACCTCTTCAAGAACTGTCCATGAACTGGCAATTCAAGAATATTATCAAATATATCTTTGCTTATGTAAGAATCTTCACCCCAAGCATTCTCAATGAGATATGGGCCTAACCAAATGGGATCAAATTTGCCATGTATCCTTTATCTTCAATTCTGGCATTCCACATTAAGACTAGGTCTCCATTTTCAAATTTCTTGTTTACATTTTTTTTTATCATAGAGTGTTTTGACTTGCAACTACAACTTTTGGTTCCTCAGAGATGCTTCTCTTCTAGCTTCAGTCAATCCTACCAATTCATCCATTCTTTCTTTCATTTCATCAGTAGTATCTTCATCATATGACTGGATGTAATTGTATAGTCCCATCAAGTTGTTCTGGGGCATTCTAGCTTGAATTCCATACACTAAATCAAATGGAGCTACCCCAATTGCCTTCTTTACAGTTACTCTATCAGCCCATATTGCCAACTGTAACTTGGAATCCCATGCCCTTTTATTATCATCCAAGGTTCTCTTAATGATTTTCAACAGGCTTTTATTTGTGGACTCAGCTTGTCCATTCCCTTGTGGATGATATGGAGCAGATGATGTTCTTGTCATTCCATACTTATCACAAAACTTGATGAACTCTTCAGACCTAAAACACATAGCATTATATGTGACAATTCTCTGTGGACATCCAAATCTAGAAATAATATTATTCAATAGGAAATTATTTATCACTTTACTTGTTGCATTTCTAGTAGGGATAGCCTCTACCCATTTTGTAAAGTAGTCAGTAGCAACCAGAATCCAAGAATAGCCAGTGCTAGACTTGGGGAAAATTTCTCCTATGAATTCCAGACCCCATTGTTGAAAAGGTGCTTGAGTTTCAACTGGCTTCAGTGGAGTATTTCCTGAGAATTTCAGCTTTCCAGCAAATCTCTGACAAGGATCACATTTCTTAACCATAACTTGAGCATCTTTGAACAAAGCAGGCCACCAGAATCCAGCCCTCATTATCTTATGCGCAGTAGTTTTGGCCATGTAATGTCCTCCACATACTCTAGCATGCATTTCTTTCAAAATCTCTTTTGCCCTTTCTTTGTCAACACATTTCAACAGAACTCCCTCAAAGTTTCTCCACCATAAGTTATTTTGAACAATTACATACCTGATGGCTTGCAATTTAATATTCCTTTTTTCATTATCAAGAAGATGGGGAGGAACTTCCATATGTTGCAAGTAATGTATAACATTGGTGTACTAGTCACATTGGTCCATGTCACAGAAGTTAGCTCTGAGATCATCATTTACCAAGTTTATCTGATTAGCTTCTAGGTTAGTTTCGGCCATGAGTTTGGCCAAACCTTGACCTCTTACTAACTTAGTTATCTGCATATCAATGTTAAATTCTTGGATTCTATTGATCCATCTACATCTCCTTCCTGACACTTCCTGCTAAGAGAATATATCTTTAACTGCAGCACTAGGTACAAAAGCAATAATAGTAGCACCTACCAAATAACTTCTGAATGCTTTTACAGCCTTTTCCAAAGCATATGCTTGTTTTTCATTTATTTCATACTTCAGCTCAGCATGCTGCAGGGATTTGCTGAAAAAGGCAATAGGCTGCTCATATCCTTCTTGATTTTTCTGTAATAAAACTACAGCTACAGTATGGAATGATGCAAAAGAAAAAATATGCATGGGTTTCGCATAATCTGGGGTCCTCAACACTGGAGCATTCTTTATTGCAATTTTTATATCTTGGAATGCCTATGAAGGTTCACCATTCCAATCTATAACAGCTCCTTTCTTGAGCATTTTTGAAATGGGTCTACTAATTTCAGCGAAATTGGTAATAAACCTCCTCAGAAAATTAACCTGGCCAAAAAAGGACTGTATACCTTTCACATTTTTAGGTTTGGGGACTTTATCAATAGCTATTACCCTTTCTGGGTCTATTTTTACCCCATCCTTAGACACTATGTGTCCTAATAACTTTCCTTCTGTGACCCCAAATGAGCATTTCTTTGGATTTAAAGATACCCCATATTCCAGGGCTTTTATATAAAAAATTTCCAAGTGTTTGCAGTGATCTTCAATCTTGTTAGAATACGCTGTAAGATCATCCTGGTACACAACCATAAATTTGTCAATATACTCATGAAATGCTAAATCCATGGCTCTTTGGAAAGTATCTCCTGCATTAATCAAGCCAAAAGGCATCCTCACATACACATATGTTCCCCAAGGGGTTGTGAAGGCTATTTTGAACTGTTCACTTTCTTTTATCAGAACTTGATTATATCCAGAAAAGCCATCCATCATTGACATCAATTCAGAGCTGGTCACTTGTTGTAACATGGCTTCCATATTAGGTAAGCCATAATTATCTTTTAGAGATGCAATGTTTAGATTTCTAAAATCAACACAAAGCCTAATATCTCCATTTTTTTTTCTCACAGGAACCAGGTTTGAAACCCAAGTGGAATGCCTAATTGGTTTGATTATTCCACCATCTCTCAGCTTTGTCAGTTCTTCTTGCATTTTTGGGGCAAGGGTAGGATTGATTGGCCTCTGTTTTTGCTTGAAAGGTCTTACATTTTCCTTCAACGGTATAACGTGCTGGAAAAGATCCTCCCTATAAACCTTAAGGTCATCATATGACCAAGCAAAAACATGCATGTACTTTCTAAGTAGGTCAATCAATGCTTTTCTAATTTCAACAGGCAAACCTTGGCCAATGTAAACCCTTTTAGGAACTTCATCCGTACCCAAATTTATTTCTTCTAGCTCCTGGGGTTTGGGGTCATTTACTCCTGATTTTACTCTGTCTTGGCTATCAAAAATATTTTCCAAGACTACCAACCCCTTCGGCATTTTATTTGTTTTTAATTGTATTATTTCTTGACCAAAAATGGTTTCTTTCCCATTTATGGTTTCAATCAACCCATTGCAGTCCATCTCCTGACCATGGTACTTGTCTTCATTTAGCAAAAAATTTGTAATATCTTTGTCATCTTCAAACACCTGCCAATTTTCAATGTTGTCAGGTATAGAAGGTCTATTTTGGACCTCAATCTGGGAGATTCCTGCAAATGATACTTCTTTTGGTTTGATGGCTACATTTGCCAGAAGATCAGCCATCTTATTCTGGGTCCTACCTCTCCATGAGATCCCAAATGCATCAAAGAATTCTATTTGATCCCAGACTGCATTTCTATATTATTTTAATCTCCTATTTTTTGAGGAGTAAGTTCCTTTGATCTGAGAGATGATCAGTTCAGAATCCCCTATGACACACAATTTCTTAATTTTTTGGTGTGTGGCCACTTTGAGTCCTAGCAGCAATGCTTCATATTCAGCGATGTTATTAGTGCAGGCAAACTTCAAGGTGAATGAATACCTGAAGGTGTTGTTTTCAGGGGACACAAAGACTACACCTGCCCCTGCACCCTCTTTAGAACTAGCCCCATCAAAGAAAATTGTCCACAATTTTGGTGAATTCATGCAACATTCAACCTCATTTTCAATGATAGCAGGTAAGTTTTCCACTTCCTGAATAATTAATTCAGCCCTGAAAGCATTAATCCTAGTGTCTAGGAAACAAGTGGTATCTTTGTCAATTTCTTCACCTAAGATGTGGTTAACCCTTGGTTCCCTATTTACCCTGATAGCTTTGTCCCCTATATGGAAGGTGGCATAAGTAAGGTCACATTGTAGGCTTCCCCCCATGGCAGCACTCCATTTTCTGGAAAGTAGCATCCCGTAGTGTGGAGGTATATCTACCACAAGGACAGACATGGTTAATTCTACCTCAGGAAATGCAACCAGTTTGAATGGTAAGGCATTTATAGTACCTATTACCGGAACCTCTCTAGCATCCATCCCTCGGCATCTACCTTGCTTAGTATCCACCTTCAATCCTAGGGCTTCCATTACTTTGAAAGGCATTATATTGTTGGAAGCTCCAGAGTCTATCATACAATTTTTTAAGGTTTTTCCTTTTATGATTAGACTAAGGAAAAAAGGATCAATATCTTCTATGAATGCAACTGATGAATCATCTAAAAACATTTGAGGAATCTGGGATATAATACCATTGTCCTCTATGATTAATGGGGTCTGTTGGGCTACAGCTTGATCATCAATACTATTGTTGTTTGCTATTCCACCCAACCATGACAAAGCCTTATTCTTATGCTCTTCAATTCTAAAAAGCTCAGACAAGGGCACTTTTACAGTAATTTGAGATAACATGGCAATCATATCAACAGGTTCAACCATAGTAGGTTTTACAATAGTACCTGTAATCGGGGTCTTTTGAGTAGTAAGCACCACTTTTTGCTTGACAACATCCGGTTTTGATTTCTCTGGTTGCACTACTGTCTTTGTTGCTTCACCTATCTGAAATTGAACCTTCTTCTTTGGTTCCCATTTCTGACCCTTGTTCTCCTTGATCTTAGGCACATCTATACTAACTTTCTTGTGTTGATCATTTGTCTTATGAGTGGTGTCTTTGATGAACACACTAGATGGCCTTCCTACATCATTATTTATTGCTCTATTTCTCAAATTATAACTACTATGGACTTGTGAAATCATTTCAGCTGTAATTCTATCAATTTCCTCCTTGGAGGGGATTCTTAGATTTGTGAGACCTATGTCAGAAAATGTATTACATACCTTATCTGTATCATTCTCTTCATCATCTAAAAATATTTGCTGATGATGTAACTAGTAAGCAATTCTTTGGCTAGTAACATCATTCTCAGGTTCTTCTGAATCTAAATCTATCAAATCATCACATGTGTTCACCATATTGTAGCTTATATCATCATGGTTTTTCTCTTTAGTTTCTTCTTTTGCTTGCACTCCTTGAGCTTGGGTGAACGGCTGGGTAACAGCACAATAATCAGCAGAATGAGGTGATTGGCATATAATGCACCATAGTACATCATCATTCATATTTACAGTGTTCCTTTGCAGGGGGTCTAGAGTACCCTTATCTTTCATATTTTGGGTCTGGTTGGGAACTGGTTTACCATCTTTCCACTGAGTGGTGTAAGGGTAATTCTGCATGCTAGGCTGTCTATTGAAATTGTTGTTATTCACAGGGGTTCTCTCAGTAACATTTGGCTTATTGAAAATAGTGGGATTCATCTTCTTGAGCATTTCTAAAACATGGCCTATAGTAGGTTCTTCAGGCTTTTTTCCTATGGGAGTTTTGTCACCCTCCCTTTTATTATTATTTTTAGGGTTGAAAAGCTTAGAATCATCCCTCCTCCCTAGTTTGCCAGATGCCTTTCTATTATTTTCTATATTCACTACAACTCTATAGGCATCTCTTAAAGTTTTAGGATCCTTATCTCTCAGTTGGTAGGCCATTTTGCTATCAAAAGCATTGAAATAGGTTGTGAGACAGACGTCTTCATTTAACCTCATAAACTAAAAAATTTTGTACATCCCCTTTTGAAATCTCACATTGAAATCGAATGTGGATTCATTTGGATTCTTTTTGATATTGTTGAACTCATTCAACATGAATCCTGCATTAGTATTGTCCCCATATTGCTCTTTGAACAATTTCTCCAAATCACTCCATGAAGTAATACTATCATCAGGCAACCTCCTGAACCAATCCCTTACATCCTTTGTGAGTGAATGCACAAATAATTTCATCACCATGTCCTCATGTTCAACTTCATAATCATTCAGCATGTCAATGAAAATTCTCAAATGTTCTTCACCATTAACAGCATTATTTCCAGAAAACTTAACCACTTTATCCCTTAAATCAAAAGATATGGGATGGGGGGCACCAAGAATACTGGCAAATGATATTTGTCTATATTTTTTGAGGTATATAGGTTTCTTTTGGAAACCAGGAACATTAGAAGTACTAGTTGTATTAGCTTGACTCAGGGGAGCAGCTTGGGACAGCTGTGGTGGGACAAATGGGACTTGAGTGACAATATTGGAAGATGAAGTAGGAGCATATTGGGGTACTCTCTGAGTCGGGATTATGGGACCAGTAACTGGTGCAGGATTTGTAGGTGGGATAGACAAACTAGGCCATGAATTCAATGCAGAATTAGACTTTATGAATTGGATTTTCCTTCTGGTTTCTGTAGCCTGAGCTTCATTTTCAACCTTCTCAAGTTCTTTTGCAAGGTCTTCCCTCTCTTTTCGAGCCTTCTCTAGATCTAGATCTAATTTAGATATGGAGGGTTGTATAGGTTTGCTCGGTATGGCTTGAGGCTCATTTATTTGGATTCCTATAGCCTTGCCTTTCCCTTTATCTCGAACTGTTCCAGTGGGCTCTATCGGATCAACTTGAATGGGTTTATAAGCTTGAACTTGAGCAATAATTGGTTCTTGCCTTTGATTTAGGTGTTTCTCCTATTGTTGAACTTTAGCTCTTAGATTATCAACATCTCCAAAGATGTCCTGATGGAGAGTGGGGGTATTCTCTTCTAATTTTTTATTTTGCTCTTTCAAAGCAGCCATCCTTCTTAGCAGAGTATCTCTTTCTATTATTGCATCCAAAGTGGCTCGCTCCCTCTCCTTTTCAAGACGGATGCATTTAGCTTCTTCCTCAGCAATCCATTTTTTCAAAAATCCTATTTCAGATTGCACTTCTTTAGAGTTAGCAGAGGTTGCCTCGGAATCAACAGGGTCATCTAGATCTATAAGGTTTGGTTCCATATAAGGGGCTACTCTGGTATTAAAAAGATTATCAAATGAACTCCTAAATCCTAGCCTACAATTTATATCTACTACAGGCTCTGGTCTTAATGAAGCAATTCCCATAGTAGATACGTCTTTGTCTTAAAAAACTCTCTCATCTGGTAATGGGGTACTGAAAATACCTCCTAAGAGTCTTGTATTTTCAGATTCAGAGCTAAGCGAAGATGACTCTCTTGCTATTATTGGTTGATAATGGGAATTTACAGAGGCATTACCTCTAGGCTTCCAAGTAGGATTTGGATCTGTTCTTTTCTTATTTTGGTTCTTCCTCCCACCTTGGGGTAGATCAGTATACATTGATACATCGGGATTGGCTCTCATGTAAGCCCTTGTGTTTTTTCTCTTGTCAACCATATTCTTCTTTTGTTACAATAAGCACTAGCTTCAAAACCTTGACTGAGTCGCCACCCTCTTTCAGGAAAAATATAATAACACTTTTACTGACAGAAAGAAAACAATACACAAGTAGGAACAAAAATATGGCACAGATAGACCAATCACTGATGTTGTAAGACTGCAACTCTTGCTTGTTAGATAAGACACTTGGATAAGCTGGATGCGTCAATGTGTAGCAATGGTACTTGGGTTATATCTCCTTTAAATCCTCAAGGTTTGATACTAAAGATTCCCTTATAACCATGGGCAAAATAAAGATCACACGACACACACATACACAGTAGGACTAAAGACAACTGCAGTACTTTTCCGTTGTCAGAATCAGTTTTAATTGATAGAAGTGATTGCTGGGTAACCCTTGCATTTTCTGGCACGGAATCCTTTTAAGTACCGGAGCTAACTCGCTATTTGAATTTTCTGTTGTCAGAATCAGTTTTAATTGACAGAAGTGATTGCTGGGTAACCCTTGCATTTTTCGGCACAGAATCCTTTTAAGTGTCGGAGCTCGCTACCTCACTATTGTAAAATTCAGGTGCTTCACCGTTAGCGAGTTAGCGAGGCCTCGTAAAGTGGTAAAAGATCGGCAAGATCTTTGGTGATGTGGAATAACAGATGACTATGATAAATTTTGACATGTGCCAACTATGCAGAGATCCGATTCTCATTAATGCCTATCTGACTGAATGTACAAAAAATCTTGAACATCAGCTTGAAGTGGATCAATGGAGCTCGCTACCTCGCTATGACAAGTTGCATGCTTGTTAAGCCATGCGACATAGCAAATATAAATCAGGAGATCTTGTGTTTCTTCTTCACCTTTGATTTGGTAAGTGATCAACGACTGTCATTTCCTCACTATGAAGAGTTGCAAGGGAGATAATTATAGCGACATAGCGAGTTGGGCTCGCTGCCTTCTTTCTTAAGAAGCCCTGTAGCATATCTTTCGATCATTTCTTGATCTGATCAACGATTGTCGCCGCTTCGCCATGGCAAGGTGCTTGTTCTTTATGCATAACGAAGTAGCGACATTTTGACACGTGTTCTCTGTCGTCAGTGGGTCCAAATATAAGCACCATCAAAGAAAGAATTATGTACGTGGCAAGTTCTCATTGGGTAAAATAACTGACATGGCAAATATAACTCCTAGTTGTTCTCTCTGTACCACATGATCGTAGGATCTTTGAAGATCGACGACACAGTTTTAAATGAAAAATGTAGTGCCACTCTCTGTATTAATTAGACAAGAAGGCTTCGTCCGTGAGGAAAAATAGAGTATAATACAGAGAGATTTCATCAGTTTCATTTCACGCGAGAAAAGATTTGAAGCCATTCTTGTACAGAAGCCATTACTGAAAGAAAAGCATGCCAAGGTTTGATAAAAATTGTCAAGTTGTCTGTTCGTGGAAAATTTGCAAGAATACAGAGGAAAACAGAGACAGAATTCAAGTAAGTAAAACTACCATCATCTTCGTGAGTTTTTAAGTTCTAAAAAGATAGCCCAAGATGCCTCTGAAGAAGGTATTTTCAGGTGCAATAAACTATTTGGATAGAAATGTGCATGATGATTTGCTTGAGTTACTTCCTGAGTCTACTGTAGAAACAGTGCAAGTTAAGAGGTTAACCTCACTAAACCCTAGGCTAAGGATAGCTGATGGATTTTATGATAAGGGTAATTGGGTTCACGATGCTCAAACTTCTCAAACTGGTTTGAGTTTATTCAAAAAATGGTTTGCGGAAAGGAAGTTATATGCCCCTCATGCCAATATATGGAATTTTGATCTTGGAAAGCTTGTTGTCCCCAGTGTGTTTATGGATTTTGACCTGCTTGAAGCTATAGCAAAAAATTATGACCAAGCCACTAAGGTAGTGAGAAGAATGGATGGTGAGGCTTTAGTTACCATCAGTCCCGAGGAGATTAGGAAGGTTTTCAGTCTGGGACCTCTCACCATGTATCATGTGCCCATTAATTTGATAGAGTTAGAAAAAGAATATATATCCAAAAGGGATGTAGTTAGACAGGGTGGACTGAAAGCCCACATAGGCCAGATTGGAGGCCTCCCAACCATAACATCATCTTCTAAAGAACCATTCAAGAAATCATGCTTTAATGCCAGGGCAGTAGAGATATATAGGACCCTGTGCAAAGTCTTCAGAGAGGGCGAAGAAGATTTTATTTCGGTGAGCTTCATGTATATGATCACCCAAATATCCTCTTTTGGTGTGGAAATAATTTTTGATTTTGCATCTTACTTGGCTAATGAGATTCACCAGGGATTGGTGGGGATTGCAAAGGGAAAGGTGGAAAAGGTCTGGGGTCAGTACTCCCTATTGATGCATATGTTTCTTTTTAAAGGGGCCACTTATTTTGGTAAAGAAATGGTTTTAAATAGGGAACAAGAGGGGGAGGCACTGCCAGTCCAATTATGGAGTGCAGACATGACTTGGGAAGCAGAAAATGCTAGCTTTGTTAGATTTGATAAGCACTTTGCCTCCAAACTAAGATGCCTCATATTGAGTGATAATCCTAGAATTCCTAAGGCATTAATGCATCTTGTTAGGCCTATAGACAAACCCCATAATCTAAAAGTTTCACATAATTGGGGAGATATTATCCCATATTCAGTCTCAACTGTCATTAGGGTCTATGGATTCAAAGGAACACCCCATGTACTACCCTATCAGGTACCTTTAAAGGTAGGGATAGCTGAATTTTTGTGGCAGTTGGGAGGAGTGGAGGAGGCCTTTTTGCACAAAAGGGGGACAAGATCAATTTTTCCTACTTGCACTATAGCCCACCAGTTTGTGATAACTAAAGAAGGGTGGATCTTTCTCCACAAAATTTTGGATCAATATAAGATGGCAGTGTCTCATGCTTTTTTTTGTGATACAGAAGGTTTCTTTAACTCTGCTCTTAGATTTAGAATCAAGCTTCGTCCAGTTCAGCATGAATTCTATTTTCCTGAAGATATAATAAGAAATGAATATTCTCTCCATGAGCAAGAAATAAAGAAAGAAAAATGGAGAGTCTATTCAAAAGTTTTGGAATTCATTAATTGTTTTGACAAAGATTACAGTCCTCTTAGTAATGCTGCAACCAATGCAGATAAGATAAATAAGCTCATGAGTACTTTCTCTGAGATAATGGAAGTAATGAATGAGAAGAAACGACATTTTATTGATTCTTTTCCAGATAAAGCTAGAGAGGTTATGAGAAAATTGGGTTTCACCCCCAACATTGGAATGGGTCCACTGGTGGTACGAAAGAAGACAGGATATACTATTGTTCGGCAGCAGGTGCCCATTGTACACAAAGAAAAATAGATAGTTGAATCCACCAGTACTGTCCTGGAAGAAAGACCCCCTGAACCTTCTCCCAAAAGAAGAAAAATAATAAGGGAGGAAGAGTCCCCTGATGAAGGTTACTCACCTTCTCAAACCCCAATGAGAATTGAGGAAGAGTAGCTCACCAATGAGAAATTCGAACAAATGGGGTCACAAGGAGAAATTTTTGTTATACAAGCAGAAATTGATGAAGGGAACCCCCAGAACCTCCTGTGCCAAGTTTTGAATTAACTATAGTAGATTTCAGAGGAAGGGAATTGGACCCTATTTTGGAACAAGCCAGTCAGCAATTTTCGTCTGATAACAATTTTGTAAGATCTAGGGCTTTCCATCAGTTTGCATGGAGGGTAAACATGCACATTTTTGAGCAAAGGTGTAAGAATATGAAAACAAAACATCCAGAAATGGATGAGGCCTCCATCCAAAATCAAATAAAGGAACAAATGGTGCAAGAGTTCCAAAATATAACCCCTAATGAGAGTAGACGGATGGTAAAAAATGCTAATATTTTATTATTGCCCAATTGGGATATTGCTGATGCATTAATTTTTAATTCTGTATCAAATAATTTAGGACTCCAGGATCCAAATAAAGAGGAATTCTTGGGTACAGCATTCAACAATGATCAAGCTGCCCTTGTTATGTGGTCCCTGAGAAGAGGATCTAGGACTACTTCATCATAGCCTGATGATTCAAGACTAATAGGGAGTATCATTGTAAGGAGAGTTACTGATACTTCAAATGTACAGGCAGCCCACATGAATGTGGATTATTCTAAATTTGCCTTGGCTACTGCAGAAAGAGAAGAGAAGGAAATGATTGATATGCACAATAACTATGAAATAGTGGTGGATGCTTATAATCAAGAGGTAAAAAGGAGAATTGAGCTGGAAAACAAGGTATCTCAATTGGAGAAGATACTTGGAAAGAGGAAAGTGGGAGAATCCAGTACACTGAGAATTGCATATCCTCCACAGTCATCTATTGGATTAACCCCTATTATTGAGATACCTGACACCCCTGAAAGACCCCAATTCTATACTGCAGAGGAATTTGAAGCAGAAAAAACCAAATTACATGAGTGGCAGATAGAATTTAGAAATCAGCAGGAAGAGAAATGGAAGCAGGGTGTGACATATTTGAGGGATAAAATACAATGGTCAACTTTTTATGATCAGTTGACAAGGATTGTAACCCTCATGGATGAGTTGAATAAAGAAAATGATGGACTAGATTCTCTTGCACAGAAATGGAGACAGAGAAATAATGATGTTACAATTATATGTATATCTACAATCCAAATGCATTATCATCAGGTTGAAAAGATTTTTGATTTATTGAATAAGTTAGAAAATTTTGAAAATGAAAGAGATTCTGTACAGAGTAGATTAATACTCTGTTTTTCAAAATATCTTGTTGAAAAATTCACCCTATTTCCTTGTGCTTTAGAATCTGTTGATACAGTAAAGGAAAAAGAAAAATGGAAAAGGGAAATGGATGATTTATTCGATAACAGAATAATAAACATCATCAATGAGACTGGCCATTGGTTTTCGGTAAAAACAAACGAGGAGCTGGTAAAAGTACAATTTTACTATACTGCTATGATAAAAGAATTTGATGATTTAGAGAAAAATTCAAATTCTTTAATAAAGATACAAAGAGAAACTCTAAGTTTTGATTGGCCAGATGATGATACTTTTAATAAGTGGAAAAATCAGTTTAGTGAACAGATGTCAGGAGACAATGAAGAAGAAGATACAAAAGTAATAGTTACCCTTGTAATCAGCAACGATGACATGGAAAATCCCCAGGTTAAAGTGAGTTTACAGGTAGCAAAAGAGGATACATCACTTACAGACCTCATGGGTATGTACTCCGAAAGTGAAGAATGATTGTAAGGTCAGATCGTGCTCTTGTCTCAACAATTCAGAAGCATAACAGAAAGGAACCCACCAAGAAATGTTGTTAATTTTTTTGTTATTTTGTTTTTGTCTTTCTTTTGAAAGGACACCTGTCACCTTCTTTAGCCTGAAGCTTGTTGCATCTCACACTATTTAAGTGAGATCCCAAGGCTAAAGAATGGTCCAAATTCTGTTTTTACTAAGTATTGTGCTTAGTTCTATTTTTGGTCCAAACATTTGGAAAGAAAGTTTGTAATATACTTTTTTGTCAAAATTTTTGAGATATAGATGAATGTAGAAAGAACTGTGCTTCTTTTCTTAAGGTCTTTCTGAGTCTATTGTAAAGGATATACCATTTTCAAAGGAAATGAATACAAATTATGAACTGTCCCCATATCAGTTCTTTCTGAATTTTGTCTCCTTTTAAATACTTAGCTACCTTGATGTTGTGTGAGTAAAAGCTTATGCAATTGATTGCAATATAGTAAGGTTGTACATCCATTTGTTATTGCTATTAATTCAATGGATTAAATAAAGGCTCTGATGAATGTGATGAGGTTGCTTAGGTGTTAAAAAGGATTTTTGAATGATAAATTCTGGTAAGAATTGCTGATAAGAATTTTTTGCAAAGCAACAAATTAGATCTAAGAATTTACTATAGACTCTGAATCCCCAATGGATTAGGCACTGATCGAAAGTATTTCAGCCAAAAGAGAAGTATATTATGACTGGTTTTTTCAAAGTACATCATAAAATCAATTTTTACTTTTATTTCCTGTAAGATATTCGAAGTTGGCCAACACTTGCCTGCATGAATCGTTTTAGCTTCATTTAGCCACTGCTGTTGAAAACATCTGCAGAGCTATAGAAGATTTCTTGGCCATATCTGTTCAAGGGATGTGTTTACCAATTCGGTAAGAGTTAAGTATATGTTTGAGGATTTAGAAATGAGAATCAAAATGAAACTAAGAATAATTCTCATACAATTGTTCCATTTTTTAACCATCCTCGGGTACACCCGCCCTGGTTTTTACAGAGCCAAAAGAGTAGAAAACCGTCTAAGGTTTTGTTGAAGTTGGGTCCTAGTACTTTGCATATGCAAGTGATAAGGAGAATTGGCTATTCTTTAGGTTGTGTATGTACTGATATCTAGGTATTAAGCCTTTTGTCGCTTAGTAGTTTTAGCACTATTTTAACATCATATAAAAACACCAACATGGTATAAATCAAAAGGTAACTTCATTGTACGCAAAGTGGTCCCATGGTATTTCCCTTTGGTCACTATGTTGCTAGCGGTAAAGTTCATGCAACTTCCCATGGTGACAAAGCAACCACCGTCGATCTTGAGGAGATCTAATAGTGCAAATCAATAGTACACTTTCTTCAGTGTGAAGCCTTAGTGACATCAGACATCATACCATCCTAACATGTTGAAAAGGCTATTAATGACCTAGAAAATATAGTGCCATCCTTAGGAGTTGGTCTTGCCACAAAACCACATGGTAGACAGTTGCTATGTCACCAAGGCTAAAGTTCTTGTAGTTTCCCATGGCAATAAGGTGACCACCGTTGATCATAGGAAGATTTGACAATGCAGATCATTCACTTGTTCTTTTATTAGCTGGGTCCCATGGGCAAACATTACTTGGTCATTATGTCACTAGGAATAAAAGGCACATAATTTCTTATAATGACATAGCAACCACTATTGATCTTGAGAAGATCTAACAGTGCAGTATTCTCTTGATTTTTTTTTAAATAGAAACATGAACCCATGAAAAAATAGAGATAAAAGCTTGGTTTTAAGATATTTCAAGAACTTTAGGAAATATTAAACAATGTGAACAACTTTTTAAAAGGTTCTCAGAAATAGAAATGGAGAATTTTAAAATGATTTCTCCCACCCAATTCAATTTGAAAAGGCACACAATGTAAACATAACTCTAAAGCTTTCTATGGTGATACTTAGTGAAGCAAAAATTAGGGTTATTCTAGGGTTAACAAAATTAAAAGCACCAAACCCTAATTCTCACAAAAGGAACTTGAAACATTCACTTAGAGATATATTCAGATAGACCTAAAGTAAAAACAAGACCAATAGGTCCTTACCTTGAGAATCCTTGTTATCCTTCTATACATCATCTCCCCTAAATAGAGTGGCTTTTTCCGTAGTAATCTAATTTGACTAAGTTATTATTTCTCATGAAAACATCCATTCTATGGTGGCTTCTCAAAATCAAGGTTTTCTTATGAAGTTGGATCTATCCAAGGCCTATGACCGAGCAGACTAGAGCTTCTTATTAAGATTTGGGAGTCCTTTGGTTTTGGGAAAAGAAGCATCTAGCTCATTTCTTAGCTTGTGTTGACAGCTTCTATGGTTGTCCTAGTCAATGATTCCTCTTCTAATTTCTTGTCTCCTTCTAGAGGTATTAGGTAGGGGGGTCCCATTTCTCCTATCTTATTTATTATTATGGAAAAATGTCTGGGAAGATAAATTAAACATTTCCATGGTCAAGGTTGTATCCATGGCCCCCTTCCCTCTTCTATCTCCAATGCTAGCTCTCATGAGCAGTTTGTGGACAATACAATTTTGATGGGGATTTTCATGGTGAAGTAAGCTAGGAGTTACAAGAATTCCTTAGATCTCTATATTAAAGCCTCAGGCCAACTCATCAATTGGGAGAAGAGCTCTATCTTCTTTGTGAATAATTCCCTAGAGAGATAGAATAAAATCTTTAGGATTTTGGGTTGTGTTATTGCTGCCCTCAGTGGCTTATACTTGGACCTCCCCCTTGGTTACAAGCCACATGATTCCTTTTGGGAAATACTCATTGGTAAACACAAGAAAAAAACTTGAGGGTTGGAAAGGCACTTTACTAAGTCAAGCTAGTAAAATTATTCTTCTCAAATCTTTCCTTCAAAGTCTCTCTATCTATGCTCTTGGTTTGTTCAAAATGCCTATTAAGTATATTGATGCTATGGAGAGAATTCAAAGAATTTTTTTGTGGTATGGGACTAAGAATAAAAAAATACTTACTCTTATTTCTTGGGACTCTATTTGTAAGCCTAGGAGTCTTGGAGGGTTGGGCATTAGACCTATCAGAGTCTCTTGGATAAACAAGGTTGGAGAGTTTTCAAAGATGGTAGGGATTCGAGTAAAATCTAGAAGAGTAAATATCTTCAGCACTCTCTCTAAATGGTTTTCTCAATGTTGATAACTTAGATAATATGTCCTCCATTTGGAAATTTGTCCAAGATACGAAGAGTTCTCTAACCAAAGGTTGCAAATGGAAGCTAGGTGATGTTAAAACTATTTGTTTCTAGGAGGATAGCTAGGTTTGGGATTCTCCCCTAAACTTGTTTTACAATAATATATGGACCATTGAGGACTCCAAATCCACCTTTGGTGTTAAAGTCAATGACTACTAGGTTAACAATAGATGGGTGGACCTTACTTCATTGGATATCAATCTTTGCCCTATTCAACTCTCTCTCTTTTCTTCTTGTGTCAATCTCAACTCCCAAGACATGGTCATCTAGGCTCTTCACCTGAGTGGTAATTTCAAAGTTTCTTTCCTTTTTGAAGAAAAGAGAATTGATCTCTCATGGGTTAAAGCTTGGACCAAAGGTTTAACCCTTAAGATTGAAATTTTCTTTTGGATTTTTCTACAAAACAAAATTCTCACTATATACAATCTTAGAAAAAGAGGGATGATTATAACAAATTAGTGTTGTCTTTATAAATATGATATGGAATCTGTTAACCATATTTTTCTTCATTTTTGTTATGCTGGGGATTTTTGGAAGGAAATTTTGAATTTATGGGATATGCGGTGAACTTTTCAAGAGAATATTTTTGACAGTTTTTTAAGCTGGAGTAGCCCCTTCAAAGGAGAACATGTTTTTATCCTCTGGCTGTATTATTTTCCCCACATCTTCTAGGGCTTGTGGAAAGAAAGGAATAATAAAATCTTTAAAGATACCAGTACCCCCTCATGGGTCATTAGTAAAAGAATTATCATAAACATGAAGGAGAATTTTATATCACATTTGGGCCCCTTAACAAATCTCAAGTTGGAACACCCTAGTCAAAATAGTAAAGTTAAAAAGGATAATTTGAGGGAGAATGCTATCTGGTTATCCCCTCTCAATGGTTGGATAAAGGTTAATTTTGATGGTGCTTCCAAAGGGAACCCAGAAAAGCTTGGTTGTGGGGGACTCATTAGGGATTATAATTGTAATATCATCAATGCTTAGACTGTCCCTTTTGAAATTACTTCTAGCCACAAAGCTAAGATGGCCAAAGCATATTATATGATCAAGTTGGCTAAGGACACTGGTTGTAGGAACCTCTAGCTAAAAGGAGAATCCAAAAATATTGTCATCATTCTTAATAATAAAAATGACTCTACCTAGAATATTTCTAACCTTCTTTGGGAAAGAAAAGAAGGTCTCAATTTTTTTCAAAAAGTGTTCATTTCTTATAACTATCATGAGATGAACATGCTGGCTAATTGGATGGCCAACCTAGCAATGCAAAGTAATGAAATTGTCACATGGATTGACTAGCTAAGCATGGATGATGAGTTAAAAGCTAAGTGCAATTATGAAAAAAACTTATCTCAAGAAGGGAAAATCTACATTTGATATGATCATTTCCTCCACTTATCGAATCATCACTACTTCCATTTATTGATTTAAATGGAATGGTTTCCATGCTTGCATGTTTTTCAATACTTCACATAGATTGTGGGGTATGAGATTTTTGAAGTAGAAAAAAGCTCTGAAAAAGGCATTCAAGAACTTTCTCAAAAATGACCAGGAGGATGTGAAACTGGTGAAGGTTGGTAACTTCTATGATCTTGCTCAAATTAAGGACATTTGGTAGGAAGTTCTCACCTGCATGTGCATGTATTTCATTCTAGATGGTAGGGTTTTGAGGGTTCATCAATACCACTTTGTTTTTCTAAATCACTTCTGTTCTAAGAAAGGAATCTCCTTTCCTTACTATTTAGTGCATTCTCTCCTTAACAAACTCAAAGCCCATAGCATAAGGATTTTAGACCTATCATCCATGAGGGTCTCATCTTACTTATCACTAATTTTTGCCAAGACTACACCCCTGTTCACTCTATTTCTATCAGCAAATGGAAAAGAGAAGGGGAAGGCACACCCAACAAAAAGGAGATTAATGGTGTTCTTTTATAAAAAACCAAAAATATCTGCAAGGCTCTAGCTATGGAAATGGACTTAGAATTTGATCAGAGATCAAATGATTTGGAGGATGATGTTGCCCCCTGGATGATGACTTGGCCCATGCTACAAGTGATGGGTGTTCTTTTGATACCAATGATACCACTCTTAGCTTGGGTGATATCTCAGCCTATGATTCTCTGCAATCTTCCCATAGTACTGTTAGCAAGAGAGGTAAGCACTCTTCTAATAAGGGTAAAGCTTAGGGATAACTTTAAGAAACCTCCCTTTGGAAAAAAGTGTAAAATCTTGGCGAATCCAACATAATTTTAGGAGGAAAAAATTAATTTCTATTGGCACTTTTTTTTTCAAAACTCAAAAAAATTTAATTTGATTAGCGATTTATTTTTTTTTGTAAGAAAACTCTATAAAACCCTGTCGAATAACTAATTATTAAAGAAAATTGGGACCAAACTTATGAATACCTAGAAACCATATTTTATACTAAAACATAGTAACTTGTTTTAATAACTATTAGATGATCATAAATTGGATGGTATAAATCCTATGTTGGGCCTAAATGTTCAAGGACAACAAGTTTTAGAGAAAAACTCTAAAATAATGACACCTGTCAATAGTCAAATCCATTTTGGGCCAAAACTTTAAAGGATAACAACTTACTTGGAAAGTCTATGGGATAGAGATATGCGTCAAGTATATGTACTTATCATATAACCCAACTTAAAGTTTTACCATATATTGGTGAATGTGACCATAGAATAAGACAAGCCTCAAAAATTGTGAGAAAAAATATTTAATTTACCATGTGGAAAGATTGGATTCTATTAGCAAACTCATTGTCAAAATAAAAAAATGATTTTGTATCATTATTAGCTATTGGTCTGAGCATGGGACCCAATTTTCATAAAGTGTGGGCAATGTCACCACCCCAAAAGTGCAAAAAAAAATTGCCAAATCCAAGGTCCCTGATGAGTGAGATTAGCTATTTGGAAAATATTTACCACTAAAGTAAACCCTTGTAAAGCTAAGGATAATGTCCCTTCCTCAAAGCATTAAAAAAAAAAAAGATAAATATTAATCTTGGTACAAACAATGCACCCAATACCCAAAACCAAGACTTTAAGGAAAAGCTGGAAAAAAATAACATTCTAGAGAATGATGATTCTGAGGGTGATGATAATGTTCTATAATTTTTGATAAAGTCAAAGACAGAGCTAATATTGGGATGGTCATGGAGACCTGGATGTATAATGAAATTAAAAAGCTTTACTTATTTGTTTCTTCCTTGCAAAAGAAATCCCTATTTTTATAGATAAAGCTACATGAGGAAAATAAGAAGTAGAGGGAGATGGAATCTTTGGTTGGGAAAATCCCAACTAAACTTTAGGATTATGAAGTTTCCCTTTAAAAACTAATTAAGGACAGTGAGATGGTTATGTAGGGTGTTACCTCCTCCATCCTAGTTGTTGCTACTTCTATTGGAAAAGTTCCTCCAGATGAAGCTATCTTGACCAGTAATGGTCCATTGTTGGTAGGTGGTCTAAGTAGAAGAACTAAACAAAGCACTAAGAAAGTAGACCTTCAGCTTCCTATGAAGAATATTCAAGACTCTCTCAAAGAGGTTGTTGTTTTAGGCACTTCTATTTCTAGTGCTATTCAAGATTTGATCTAAGTTTTTATGTCATTCTTTTCTACACTTTTTGTCCTTGTTTTTTTGTTGATTTATGTTGGATTTTGGTCCCTATAAAACTAGCTTGACTTGGTTGTTGGTCCCTATAAAACCAATTTGAATTCTTCTATGAAACTTTGGGTTGTTGGTCTCTCTAAGACCAAATCCTAACTTTGGTTCTTTTTTGTTTGGGGTTTTGGGTCCCCTTCAAACCTACTTTTACCTAATCAAAACAACTAATTACACATGGTGCCTATTTGCCAAGTTATCTTCATGGTACTTTCGCAAAGCACATGTTTGCTAGTTTTTCACTTTTGGATAGAATTTTTCTCTTGACTCAAATTTTCATGCAAAGGTGCCTATTTGCTAGGTTTTCATCAAGGCATCCATTTTTTCATCACTTTTTTGTTCATTTTTTTGTTTTTTGTTTTCAATACTTTTTCCCTTTTTTTATAATATTTTTTAGGGCTTTTAGATAGAATTGTGAATTTTGCTGACAAATACTAAAAGTGAATCAATTGTTAGTGTTGCTAGTTGATAATTGCTAGACCCACAAGTGACTATAACTACATGTACAATTTGTTAGTTTGTGGTGACTGATCAAAGAAGTATTGAAAATACTTCATAATTCTATAAGATAGGCATATTGTAACCCTAAAGTAGGAATATATTATAGAAGATACATTAAGGTTAGGGATTTGTGAGAATGTGATATATAATGAGATAGGTTGTTCTTGTAATGGTATTGAGCTATAAGGGTTTTTACTACAATCACTGGATAATAAGAAAGGTTGGACAACTGTGTAGGTGGACATAGCCCAAGTTTTGGGTGAAACACGTTAAATCTATGTGTTACCTATATTCTTATGGTTTTCTTCTTTTGTTTCTACATTTAACTATTTATTCATATATTCTTTTAGATCTACTATAGATTGACAAGACTTTCAAATTTGAGAGGGAGCAATGGAGGATTCCAAATTCAAGGTTGAAAAATTCAATGGCTAGAATTTTCAATTATGGAAAATGCAGATGGAAGATTGTCTATATCAGAAGGATCAGTGGAAGCTATTAGAAAGGAAAGCTAAGAGATAAAGAATGATCACAGATGAAGATTGGGAGATCTTGGTTAGGAAGGCATTGGGATCTATTTGATTGTGCCTTGCACCATCTATAACATTCAATATATCAAAGGCAAAAATTATTGTAAAGTTGATGGAGACATTGGTTAAGTTATACAAGAGACCACGTGCTTCAAATAAGGTATTTCTTATGAAGTGTTTATTTAATATGAAAATGGGTGAGGGAGGATCTATAGTAAATCATTTAAATGAGTTTAACACAATCATCAGTCAATTGTCATCTATACAAATTTCATTTTATGAAGAGGCTAGGGCTTTCTTAATTTTATGTTCTTTTCTAGAAAGCTAGAATAGCTTGGTTATGGTTGTAAGTAACTCTATCTCTAGTTCAAATACTTTGAAATTTGATGAAGTCTTTAGTGTTATCCTAAGCAAGGAAATGTGATTGAAAAGCACAGGTGAAACTTCAACCTCATCAAGTTCTACATTGAATGTGGGAACAGACCAAGAATAAGTCAAAGAGGAAAAGGCCCTTCACATTACAAGTCATGAGGGAAATCAAGGAAAGGATGTTCCAGTCTAAAGGAAATAAAGATAGCTAGTACTATGGAAAACCTAGTCATATGAAGAAAGATTGTTGGCCTCAGAAAAAAAAAACAAGGAGACAAAAATGAAGTTGGTAGTAAGGAAGCTAATGTTGCAAGTAATGATTTACAAGATATTGTAATTTTATGTGTAGATAATGATAATGATTCCTAGGTAATAGATTTTGGGGCCTCATTCCATGCTACACCCCATAGGAAATATTTTCAAGATTATGTTCAAGGTGATTTTGATTAGGTATATTTGGGGGATGATAAGCCCTGTCCTATTGTTGGGAAAGAAAAAACAAAGATCAAGTTGGCAAATGGAAATGACTAGATGTTGCAGGAGGTAATGCATGTCCCTACTTTAAGAAGAAAATTAATTTCTACAAGACAACTAGGTAGTGAAGGTTGTGTAGTCATATTTATGAACAATATCTAGAAGGTAACTAAAGGTTCATTAGTAGTAATTAAAGGAGCAAAGGTTGGCACATTGTACTTGTGTACTAGGAACACTTATTCCACTTTAGTTACTATTGGTATTGATAATGCAGGGAAAGCTACTGTAAATGTTGCAAGAATAGATTTATTTGTTTGGCACCATAGGCTTGGGCACATGAGTGAGAAAGTGATGAAAATCCTTCACTCTAAGAATCTATTGCTAGGGTTGAAAAATATTGATTTAGAGTTCTGTGAAAATTGTGTTTATGGTAAATGGAAAAGAGTTAGATTTCTCAAAGTTGGAAAAGAGAAGAAGAGTGAGAAATTGGAGCTAGTACACTCGGATGTGTGGTGATGGCTCAGGTATCATCTCTTGGTGGCTCTTGTTACTATGTTATTTTCATTGATGGCTCAACTCAAAAGACATGGGTGTATTTACTAAAGAAAAAATTTGATGTCTTTGAAACTTTCAAGAAATGGAAAGGTCGGGTTGAAAATGAGATAGGAAAGAAGCTAAAGTGTCTTAGATCAAATAATGGAGGTGAGTATTTTAGTAAGTCCTTTGAAGATTAATATTTTATTAATGGAATCAAAAGGCAGAAGACTATTCTAGGAACTCCACAAGAAAATGGTGTGCCTGAGAGGATGGATAGGACAATCATGGAACGTGCAAGGAGCATGAGATTGCATGTTGGGCTGCCACTTCATTTATGGGTAGATGCTATAAACATTGTTGTCTATTTGATAAACAAAGGACCTTCAACTCCTTTGGATGGTGGTATTCTAGAGGAAGCATGGACTGGTAAAAAGGTAAATTATTCATTTCTAAAAACTTTTGGTTGTGAAGATTTTGTCCATGTTGATAACAAAAATAGAACCAATCTTGATGTTAAATCTCAGAAATGTACCTTCATTGGATATGGAATAGATGACTATGGTTATCAATTATGGGATTTTGAAAATCTAAAAATAATTAGAAGTAGATATTTTATATTCAATGAGAAGGTCATGTACAAAGAATAGTTGCAGGAAAAGAAGCATGAACAGGTCAAAGAATACTATGTGGTTTTGGATGGGACTCTTGAGAAAGAAA
The DNA here is from genome assembly GCA_028749045.1 of Cupressus sempervirens. Classification (NCBI taxonomy): domain Eukaryota; kingdom Viridiplantae; phylum Streptophyta; class Pinopsida; order Cupressales; family Cupressaceae; genus Cupressus; species Cupressus sempervirens. Next base: position 713,598,949 of record CM053783.1, read on the forward strand.
TGCCACTGGTATCTGATGCTCGAAAACAATAGGTTATCCCACAAACTCATGTAAGTGTTAGACATTCTACTTAATTGAGTAGACCTCTTGAAAGGTTTTCTCCCTCTTTGTACACTATCTTATTGACTAATTTTGGTGAACCGGAGGAGTATAAAGAGGCAATACAGGTAGACGCCAGACAACAGTGAAAACTAGGCATGAAAGAGGAGATGGACTCCTTGTTGAAAAGATAAGAGGGTAGATCATCATAAATGATCAATATTGTATCTGTAATGAGAAAACTTTATTATTTTAGTAGTGGAGATGTGTGGGTGTCATCCCCACCCCAGTTTTACCTTCAGCTTGGAGGGTTTCTAAGTAATCAAAATCTATATGTTATGGGTTGTATATTTTCATGTTGATTGATGTTATACATACTTATATTTATTTTAGTTTATAGCTCATTATTATAAAGTATATGATTTAGATATGAGATGGATTAGTAGTGAATTCAATTAATCTATTATTTTGTTTAAGGAGTGAAAAGTTTTATAGATCCTGATTTAGACCACCCCTTGGTATCTCTCTTCCCAATAAGACTTCCAAGAACTAGTATCAGGACCAAGTTCTCTTTGAATAATTCTAAAAACTTAAGAGTTCAAATCTTAGAGATGGAGGCTTGCAAAATGGGAAAAACTATTGAGAATCAAATGATTAGCATCCATATCATACTGCAGCAACTTGAAGATGCAAGAGAGGAATTGAGAAAGTCCTTAAAGAAAAGGAAAGATATGGCCAATAAGTAAAATGACATACTTTATCAAGTGGTAGACACCAAAGGATTATTTTATAATGGAGATTATAGTAAAAGTGATGCAGAAATAGCAGATCTAGTGTACAAGAATAGCATTATGAATGAAGAAGTCAAAGGATTGAAGAGAGAGTATGAAATCCAATAAGCAAGGCTATGCAAAATGACTAGAAAAAAGAAGAAAGTTGAAGAAGAAAAATTCATGACTAAAGAAGAAAAAAGACAACTGACTATCAGACTTGAAGAAAGGCCATCTAATGTGAAAATTTTGCAAACACTCAGTTAGCATGATGAATCAATTGTTACTTGCAAATGAGGAGCTAAATATAAAGGACATGGAGATTGTAAATCTGAGATCACAAAATGACCAACTAAGAAATGAATTGAGATCTGAGAAGGAACTACTAGTAAGGATGAATAAACCAAGTCAAGCTATAAGAGACTTTGAAGAATTTATGAGATCACCAAGGTCATCTAATGATACTTTTGGATTAGGACACATCAAGCACTACTTGTCTATAAAGAAGGAGAATCGTCCAAGAGTGGAGAGCAAAGAAATGTAAAACCTAAGGGAAAACCTACATATCATCATTGTGGAAAGGTAGGACACACAGTAAATGTTTGCAAAAGCAAGAATGGTAAGAAAAATCCTAAACCTAAGTTTATTGATAACTATTTTAACTGCAAGAAACAAGGATATGAATGCAGGTCAAAGGCAAGTGAAACACCTATTTCATATAGATTTGAGGGACATTGCTACATCTATAAGAAATATGGACGTAGAGGTTAAGATTGCAGATCCCAAATAAAATCCAACTGGACATCAAAGAAGAAAGCACATGCACCTAAGAAAGGTAACTCTTACAATTAGGATTACAACACGTGGTATAATTGTCATTATTGTGGAGAGCATGGTCACATTCCAATAAATTACAATAGGACACACTTTAAAGGCAATTATAAGAAATAGTTAAATGGAGGCTTAGTTTTATTTATTTATCACAAGGTTGGACATGTTAGAAAAAACTACAAGACCTAAGCACCAGCACCAATCAATGAACACATCAAAGGAAAAGGAAATTTTTAGATAAGTAAAACTTGGAAAAAGAAAGTAGAAGCTGAAAATAGTGGACCAAGAAAACCTGGGATCACCCTATCTAATGGATTAGGTGATCACACCACATCCAACTAAGAAAAGAAGGTATGTGAGGACTGTACACTAGAATGACAAATTACATATCAGTTCCTAATAAGAAATGTGATTAAAATTTCACATATGTACAAATCAAGATGCACTAGGATAGATCTAAGGGAAGAATTGAGAAAAAAAAATTCATATGTATAATAGGTATTGAGTATTAATGTTATGGTCTATAGTGACCAAGTGATGTCAAATGAGTTGAGCATTCATATTAAACTAAGGTAATATGTTAGCCAAGCTAAGTAATGAAGACCGAGTATTTGAAGCAAGGAAGTGTGAACACAATACTATGTGAAGGCTGAGATAGTTGTAGTACACCTACTTCAGTATAGCATACTTATTAAAAACCTAATTTGACAAATTGAAGTTATATATCAAATTTTTTATGTCATTTTCATCTACCAAGCAATTTTAGTACACATAGGTGATTAAAGGCAAGTTCAACAAAAGAATGAGCGAATCACAGTGTGTCATTGGCAAGATTTAGAGAACTAAGGTTTATAGTACTGAGTTAAATTTTTTTGAATTTTTTTAAGTTAAGTTGGATCATTGAGAATGGGTGTTCACATCATATGACTGGAGACAAAAGTAATGTCTTTACCCTAAATTTTTGTGATGGAAATAGTGTAAGATTTGGTAATGATGCACCATGTTTCATAAAAGGAAAAGGTTCTATCAAACTCACAAATAAGATTTTATGTGAAAATGCTTAATATGTTGAAGGACTTAATTATAATTTGTTGAGTGTGTCATAATTGAATAATTTGGGATGTAAGGTTGAGTTTGAAAACAAGATTGATAAGATATAAGATACTAATGGGAAATTGATTGGAAAAGGTGAACAAACTAGAAGTAATCTTTCTATCTTGATATAGAGGATGCTACTTGTCTTGTTGTAATATTTGATGATGTATGGCTATGGCACAAGAGGTTATGTTATGTTAATTTTGATAACTTAGTCAGCATTAGTAACATGAAGAAGGTTAGAGATATTCCTAAGTTGAAGAAGCCTAATAATGTAATGTGCGAACAATGTCAGTTAGGCAAAATGACAAAGCCAAGTTTTAAGAGCTAAGCTTATACCTCAAAAGGAATACTAGAGATTGTTCATATTGACTTGTGTGGACCAATTTATGTGCAAAGCTACAAAGGAGATAAGTACATTATGTTATTTGTTGATGACTATTCTAGGATGATGATAGTTATGTTTCTAAAATAGAAATTTGATGCTTTCCAAATGTTTAAGTGATTTTTAGCAAGAGTTGAGAAGGAAATAGGTAAGAGTCTGAAGTGTTTGAGATTTGACAGAGGAGGAGAATTCACATCAAATGATTTTGAGATGTTCTATAATTATAGAGGAATTAAAAGATAGGCATCTGCCCCTAGAACCCCTCCATAAAATGGAATTGTTGAAAGGAGGAATGGATCTATAATTGATTATGCTAAAAAACTCATGATGGAGAAAATATTGGTTTGAAATACTGGAGAGAAGTTATAAGTATAGTTGTCTATACCTTGAATTGCGTACAAGTCAAGAAAGGTACTCATTCAACACCTTTTAAACTATGGTATGGATACTCACCCAATGTAAAATACTTTAAGATATTTGGAAGCAAATGTTACATTTTTAAAGATTTGAGGAATGGTAAACTTGATGCAAAAAGTGAAGAAGGTATATTCCTAAGATATTCTACAAGAAGTAAAGCTTATAAGTGTTTGAATACTAACACTAACAAAGTTGTGGAAAGTGCAAATGTAAATTTTGATGAATATATAGAAGTGTATGAGGCTGAATCTATGAAAGAACTAGAAGAATAAAAATCATTTGTATACTTTAATGAAGGTATGCTTGCTGAAGAAGATGCTACAAATCAAGCTACAAACCAACAACAAGTTTTAGTGACTGCTGAGTCACACCCCATGAATGTCGAGTTGCATTCAGGAATCGAGCTACATTCAGATATCAAGTTAAAGAATGAAGTAAATGTACATTCTAATTTTGAGATAAATGTACATGAAAGAGATGTTGAGTTACTTTAAAAAGATGCACACAGTGATTCTAAAGTTGAAAGACCAAGTGAAGAAATAAGAGTTGAGCCAAGATTGTCTAAGTATGTCAAAAGACATCATCCTGGTACTCAAATAATTGGAGATAAAGATGCTAGACCAATGATAAGAAATAGATTGAGAAGTGATACATGTTTGCTAAGCATGAAGGAACCTAAATCAATAAGAGATGCATTAGAAGACATAGGCTGGAGTAAAGCCATGGAAGAGGAGATTGAACAAATAGAGAAGAAGAAAACATGGAATCTAGTTCCTAGAATAGAAGACAAAAATGTGATTGGAACTAAGTAGATATTTAGAAACAAGTTGGATGAAAATGGTGAAGTCACAAGGAACAAAGAAAGATTAGTTTGCAAGGCATAAGCATAAGAAGAAGGAATTGACTATGGAGAGACATTTGCCCCTATTGCTAGATTGGAAGGAGTAAGAACTCTACTTGCTTACTCTACATACAAAGGTTTCAAAGTTTATCAGATGGATGTTAAAATTTGCATTTCTAAATGGCATATTAGAAGAAGAAGTTTATATAGAACATCAAAAAGGTTTTTTTGATGTTAACAATAAGAACATGGTATGTAGACTACACAAGGCTCTATATGGTTTGAAACAAGCACCAAGAGCATGGTATGAGAGACTTCATTATTATCTTGTGAAGATTGGATTTGAAAGGACTAATGATAATAGAAATCTATACATGAAGACATAGAAAGGAAAAGGTATTTTTTTATCTAAAATATTTGTTGATGATATCATATTGGGAGGTCAAGATGTTTTATGTAAGGATTTTGAAAATCAGATATAGCAAGAATCTAAGATGTCTATGTTTGGTGAGATCAAATTTTTTGTTGGTTTGCAACTATATAAAATGAAATATTGTATATACATCACTCAGTAAAAGTATGTCAAGGAAATATTGAAATTTTTTTGATTGGAGGATTCCAAACCAGTAAGTACACCTATGGTGATAAGACACAATTTGTCAAAGAACGATGATTCAACTGAGGTGAATCAAACATTGTACAAGTCTATGATTGGCAAATTGAAATATGTAGTACATAGTAGACCTGACATTGCATTATCTATAGGGATATTTGTAAGATTCTATGCTAATCCCCAAGAGAATCATTTAATGGAAGTGAAGAGAATAATGAGATATCTAAAAGGAACATAAGAGTTTGGTCTATACCATAAGAAGAATGAGAAATTTGAATTGAGAGCCTACACTAATGCTAATTGGGCTAGAAACATTGATGATAGAAAAAGCACCATTAGAGGAGCATTTTTCTTAGGCAAGAGGCTAGTTACATGGACTAGCAAGAACCAAAATTGCACCTCACAATCTACTATAAATTGTACAAACATTGTGTGGATCAAATAGCTACTCAAAGGAATGAAGGAAGAGATCACAGAACCAGTGATACTTTATTGTGATAATACAAGTGCTATCAATATATCAAAGAATCTAGTGATGCACACAAAGACTAAGCACATTGCAACAAAATATCATTACTTGAGAGAGTTAGTTCAAGATAAAGAAGTGAAGATGGAATATGTTAACACAAAGGAGAAAATTGTTGATATCTTCACAAAGGCATTACCTAAGGATGCTCATGAGTATCTAAGAGGTAAATTAGGGGTGATATCCCTATCAAAGGCTATCTAAGTAACAAGAGGAGTGTCTTGCATCAAACAAGTTGATTTTCATATGTTACAAATTGATGTAGAGGATCTTACTTTAGGAGCTACCTAAAGTAATCAAAGATCTAAAATTTCAAAATAGTCACAAGCAAGGTGACAGAGGGAGAAACTAAAGAACCTGACAAAGCTTATATCTACATATTAGAGATGTTAAGTCTTTGGCATTATTGTCAAAGAGGGAGAAAGAAAGAATGATATATTACTAATCAAGAGAGATTTCTTATCAAATTAAGGGAGATTGAGACAAATACAAGAAAGAGGGACAAATCCTAATCTACCTAGTAAGAAGGATATATAAGAAGAAACTCAAAGGGAGTCATAAGAAAGAGTTTTGTAACCTATTCAAAAGATAGAAGCTACTGAGAGAAGGAGAGATTTTAATACAAGGAACTATTTTTCTTTTTGGTATTGTCTTACTATTTTAACCTTGTTTGTTTGTTTGAACAAGATGTTTGCAATTTGGGTGATTTGGCTGATCAGTTTGGTTTGGCATCAGTGCCAAAGAGGGAGATTGTTGAGATCTAATTGTAAAGATCATTGATGAGGGAGATTGTTGAAGAAGATGATGTGTTTCAATCATTGTTTGTCACTAATGTCAAATCTACTATTTGTTGGTAAGACAACTGCTTATAAGATTTAAGTAGTATCACCTAGATTGATTGATGAAGAGGATTTGATCAAAAGATGTAACAATAGAACCTAGAGGAAAGATTGAGTTATGATTATGTAATGAAGTATAAGAATCATTTTAGACAATGATGACATGATGTATTCCTAATCTACTTAAGGTTACAAAGGTTGGTTACATTAAGAAAGTGTAGAAGAACAAATTACACAAAGTTTGTTTGCCAAGCTTAACCAACTGGATAGTAGGTGCTGAGAAAAGTCAGTACAAGCCAAGCAAAAAATTAGTTGGAGCTGAGTAAAAAGTTCAGTCTAGTGTATGTCAAGTAGAAAAATAGATGTCAAGTAAAGTTTAGTTGATGTCGAGCACCAGTAAACTTTAGTTTGTGCTGAGTAAGTTCGTAGTAGATGTCGAGCAACACAATATGTGCCAAGCATTAGAAGGTTGATAATGCCAAGCTACTACATTATTTAAAAGATCATGAATTCGATGAATCTGAGCTAACAAGTTTGTTTTCTTGAATTATGTGAACTAGGTGGAAGATAAGTTTGATGAGATGGTGGCACATACTTCAAGGTAAACTATTTTTAGGTGAATTCAAAGTGAATTCTAGGAGAAGTTTCTAGAAGAGATATGGAATGTGGGGTAGATACATTGTATCCTACCTAATCAAATTCTAACCCTAAATTGGATGATGGAGAATGAGTGACAAAAGATATTAATTTCCTATTTATAGGAATTGTTGGTCATGAAGTAAGGTTGTCATGTGTGAGAACCTAAGGAAGACAAGGAGTCAAGGGTTTTGCTTCATCAAGTGACCTTAGAGAAGAGTCTGCAATGGCATGTTAAGCAATAAGGCTTAAGGAGATGAATTCTTGAAGGGTGAACAAGCTATTAGAATAGCAAAATATGAAGGCCAAGTAGAATTTAGGACTAAAAAAAAATTTTAATATGCAAATGGAGTTATAAGTTGTATTAGATCAAGCCTTACTATTACTATCTAACAATTGTATTAGTCTAGGGTAAATCCTTTGGATTAAGGTTGACCTAACAGTCATTTGTAAATCCTTTAACCAAGGGACATTCCAAGTGAATGGTTTAAAGTCCTCTAACAAAACTCACTTCTAATAGGGTGATTGAAATCCTTTAACAAGGTCACATTTAAAAATGTGTATTGTAACTATTAGCAAGGTTGGCCTTTATATGGCATCACTTCAAAAGAGTGAAAAAAGTAGCATGTTACTAGTGGTTTTTCTCAAATTGGGTTTCCACATAAATCATTGTGTCAAGTGTGTTGATAAATCTGTTATGTTTCATGCTTTACATTTTTGCAAGTTGATTTGATAGTAACCTACAAGTTTTAAGTTATTGCACAATCTTATGGATGCATGCATGAGTATAAATGTTTTATAGGTTCACTAAGCTGTGAAAAGTTTTAGTTATACATCTAGACCTTGGATAACTGATTCACCCCCCTCTCAGTTATTTTAAAGTATTCCAACAATTAGTTAGCTAAACAAAAAACTTAAAAAGTTTGAACTATCATAATTTCTACAAGCACACTAAGACATATTAAGAAATAATCTCATTCTTTCTTAATTCCAAAGAGGTGAATTTGATCATGTTTATTTAGGGAGGAAGTATGGGAATCTTGCACTTCTCATGTTTTTGTAACATGGATAGTTACGATTGAAATAGAATTAAATATTAGTCTCCCTTTTTCACATTAGTACAATTTGTTTCTTGGAAGGATCATGTTCAATTCATAGTTTACTCATAATTTTCAAATTTTCTCTTTGATCAAAAATTGTGTTGTTATAATTCTAATATATATAGTTGTATATAGAGTAATTTAATATTTCAAAAATTAATGGAAAAGGTTCTAATATAAAATATTAACATATTACTAAATCTATTTTAATACTTTGATTTGTTATTGAATTCTAAACAACTTGATATCTATATTTATAATGATGACACTACAAAACTTGTCTCTTAAGAAAGTGAATCTTAATTAGGCTATGATGAATTATTTTACCAAGGATACTAATTATGATTGTTGTACTAGTATTATATCATCTTATGCTTAATTTATGTATTGTTTCTTAACCACACAAGTAGTTGATGATACAAACTTGTAAATAAGAGTGAATTTGGATACTAGTTCCATAAAAAAAAATTGAAGTTGTATGTTACTTTCATGGTAGTGATATACATGTTAGACAATGTTGAGATGTGGTACTTAGTATGACGAATTTAATTTGTTCATACATTAAAAAAATTCTTAGGCCATTATTTTGTACTTTAGATATTATTAATAGAAGTAATGTATTCATACATATTTCATAGAAATGTATAAGGTTAAATGTGAAGCAATGGAAAAGCTCTCAATTACATCACATTTCGTATGAGGAGTCATGACCTTATACCACAAACGAAATTTTTTATAACTCTAAGTTTATCAAATATAAGTAGATTAATGTAATCCAAATGATGAAGGAGTACAAATGAAAAAAAAATCATCTAATGGATATATAATTAGAGAAAGAATGCAAGCTCTTAAAAAGCCCTAATTGTAGAAAATGCAATCAAGGAAGTAGATAGAAAAGTTATGACTTGAAATTAGAGACTATAGATATAAAAATTAAATTCACTAAATGAATAAAGTAAATAAAGACTAACCTTGAAAAGTGAATGGAAAATTGGATGTAGATTTTTGTCCTTTGTATTGCTCCTAACAGCAAATAGACCTAATTTTTCACTTAAAACTACAAAATCTACAACACCCAAAAATCATTTGGCTCTAAGGAAGAGATGAATTTATGTGATAGGGAATAAATGTATCTAAGGATGGGAATAAATTCATTCTAGTCCTTTTATTCTCGACCATAAAATAGATTTTCAATCTATAATATTCAACAAAAAGGGTATCTAGACATGTACTTTGATCCTCTTTTTGAAACCTATAGCTTGCAAGGGCTTTATTTTGTTGATGGTGGGGGGTTCCTTGGTCATAGCCCATTCTAGGAATTATCCTTGAAATTGAAATTAAAATAGTAATCTGAGAGTTGTAAATGTAAATTAAATAAATAAATTAACCTTACAAGGGTGTGATTTCTCAATCAAATGCAATGAACTCACTATACCAAGTCAGTTAGGTCAAGAGGATATGAATGTGATCTTGAATAAAATTATATGTAGAAGAAGTGTGAATATTGAAACCTCTCTCCTGATGACAAGCTCCACTATCACCAATGGAGGAAGCTAGATCTTGAAAGTTTATGGCATGGAAAATTGACGACGAAGCCTCCAAATGAAATCCTTTAAAGCTCCTTGAAATATCCTTTGATGCAAGGGACCTCCTCTCCAATGGGTTGCAAAAGGATCTCCTTGAATACTCTTGAAGATGGTTTTCATACTTGTTTGCTTGAATGCTTGAAGGCCTCAATGTTACTCCTACACTACATTCATGTTGTCATTACTATCAAAAGTTAATTGATGAGATTACAAGGCATTGATCGGTAAACATTGCTACCATTCCACATTATTTACACTAAACCATGATAGAATAGAAGACTTATGAATAAAATAGTTATACCTGAGCACTATATACAGTGAGCAATTATATGTACACTAAGCGTAGACTTTACTAGACTAGATATGCTTGATTGAGTTATAAGGACATCAAGTGATAGCACATCTACCAAGCATGAACAATTTATTCACTAAGCTATCTAGGAAGCGCATAAAAATTTGGAATAGCACTAAATATTATGTATTTTGATTCCATCAAGTAGGAAATTATATTTACATAGATTGAGTAAATTATTTGGTAAGCTTCATTGAGATAAGTAATTTGATTATGTATGATTCCAATGTAAAATAGAAGCAAATAAAATAAAAGAAAGAAAGGAAGGAATGTAAAGAGATAAGTATGATTCTAGATCACTGATTTTAATCTATGTAATATTCTAGAGGATTCCTAAACCCTAATTAGGTTAAGGATTGAAGAGGAAAAAATATTACTATATAAGGAGCTACAAGGAATAATAAAAAAGGTTATCATTGTTATTGTTGTTGAAGTTTCTATTGTAGTAATGAGTGAGAAGAAGATGTATTAGAGGAGTGAATGGCTAAATCTATTGTAGAGCATAATACTAAGAAGAAAGTAATGAAATCAAACATATCAATCATAGAAGGGGATCAATTATTGAGAAGAAGAGGGATCTAACCAGCAAAGTAATTTGCATACATATAGATCATATTCACCTTTTCTCTCTAATCATTATAGCAAATAAATTCTTCAACAAGGTAGACTTAAGAGTCTTATTGTAAATCTCTTGACCGAGTACACATTGTATTATGTTGTTTAATCCTTGAAAAAGGTCAATCCTTATAGATCTATTGTATTGCTCCTAACAAAGTAAGTCACCAAAAGCAACAAAACATTGTAGCCCTAACAACTCTTACTATGGTAGTGATGGATTTGTGAATGTCATCCCCAGCAAATTTTTCCCTCTTACTAAGGGTTTATGCATGACCAAGATTCTTGTGTCATGTTATTATTGTTTATGGCTGCATGTTTATGATGAGTTAGAATAGTTAAGATCACTTTTATTTCAATATTGATGTTAATAATTTATATATGTTTACCAAGATGTAAAGAGACGAGGGTATAACAGACTTGATTATGTGTAAAAGTTTGAGGATATTGATTCAACTCACCCCCCATCAGCATCTTGTTGACCTTATGGTCAAAAAAAATTTAGTTAGTGACTAAGCACTTAATTAGTTTGATTGGTTACATTTCTACCGAGCTTTATAGTTGCTACCGAGCATCACATTCAAATAGCAGTGTCTATTGAGCTTCGCAGAGTCTACCAAGCTTATCAGTGCAAACCATGCAAGAAGTAGTGTTAGCCAAGCTTTGTGGTGTTAATCAAGATTATTAGTGTCTACCAAGATAGTAGTGTTAACAAATCAAATGAAGATAGTGTTGACCGAGCTACAGTATCAATCGAGCCTTTTAGTATATACCAAGTTCTCTAATGTTCATCGAGTCATCCAATGCTAACTGAGTTCATGCTACCCCAGAGTAAACAATGTGGACCAAGCACTAGCATCAAAAAAAATCCAAATCTTTCCAAGTTGACAGTGTTTCAAGTGTCAAAATATCACCCAAGTGGTCTTCAAAACCTAAGTTACAGCAATAAGTTGACTTAGTTAAGATTGTTTAAATTAGGTGTTGTAGCCAACTTCAGAAGGTAATTAATTGGATTGGTATATATGTAATCCATCTTATCATATCAAATGCATTGATAAGTAACAAGTAAGATGTATAATGAATGTGAATTAGAAGACAAAGGCTATAAGTAGTATAAGGGAAACCAGAGTCTCATCTATCATTGCAAGGTGATTAGATTACATCAAAGGAATCTCTTACAACAAATCAAGTTATAGATCAAAGATCTACTACTAGTTCTTCCTAACAGGTGCATCAGTCAAATCCTCTAATAAGGTGGACTTAATAGTCTTATGCTAAATCTCCTAATTGATTGCATACTTCATTGTATTATATAAATCCTTTGACAAGGTGGACCTAACAATCCTTATTGCTCTTGACAAGGAAGATCACTAGAAGTGATCATTGTAGGCCTTAATAGGCCAACTTTATACTAAATTTATAAAGCTTGTGGATATCATCCCCACCCCAGTTTTACTTTCTAGTTGGAAGATTTCTAGGTTACCAAATATTGTGTCAAGTGTTATGAATGTTTTATTGCTTTACATATTTCATGCATGCACTTATATCAGAATAGCTTATGAAGGATTCATTAGTGAATAGAAGTTAAAGTTTTATTGGTTCCTTATTCACCACCCCCCATTTCTTAGTCACCTAAGCCCACATACATTTCCAACAATTTGTTAGAATTCTTTTAGAATAACTGAGGGGCGGGGGGGTGAATCAGTTATCCAAGGTCCAAATGCCCTAATAACACTTTTTCACTACTTTTAATGAATCTATACACTTCTCATTCATCCAAACTTAAATCAACCATATTAGCAAGTTACAATAAATCAACATGTAGAGATAAAACATGCAAGATCAAAACATGACACAATGATTTATGTGAAACCCAATTTGGGAAAAACCACCAGTAACATGCTACTTGATTTTCACTCTTCTAAAGTGATGCCCTGTTAAAGGCTTACAACACACTGTTAAATGTGAACTTGTTAGAGGATTTCACCAAACTATTAAGAATGGGCCTGGTTAAAGGACTTCTGAACATTCACTTGGAATGTCACCCTGTTAAAGGATTTACCTCATGGCTATTAAACCAACCTAAGTCCATAGGATTTAAACTATCTGTTACAATTGCTAGAGAGTAATAATAATGGTTTTTTGATCTGATACAACTTACAACATACTTTGCAGATTTCAGATCACTTCTTCAATTTAGTCCTATTGCTTGGCTTTAATCATTTCAGCTCTGACAGCTTGTCTTGCTCTCAAGCTTCCTCTCCTTGAGTCTTCTTACTCATCATGCCAATGCAATCGTCCTTGTGGTCATCTATCCAAATAGTATTTCTGTGCTTTCTTCTCCTTAGCACCTTCTTCAGCAATTATGCTTTCATGCTTGACCACCTCTCTCTCTTTGCCTCATGACCTTATGACTCCTTAAATAGAAATCTAATTTTCCTTTACCGCTCAATTATCCCTCTCCAATTTGTAAGGTTTCAAATGGATTAGGTAGGATACAATGTATCTACCTCATATCTTGTTCTTATCTAGAGACTTCATCTAGGTTCCAGTTGTAACATAAAAAACATTCTACATGGTGTTCTGTGCCACCAGCTCATCATTCTTATCTTCCATTTAATTCACAAACTTCTAGATAACAACCTTGTCAGCTTAAATTTGGCAATAATGCAGCAACTCGGCATTAATTGTTTACTGATGCTCGGCATCTCTGTGTTACTTGGCACTATTGGTTTTCTGATGCTTGGCATTTATTTCCTAGATAGCTCGGCACCTAAATAAAATTGTATCACTCGGCACCTGATTACTCTGGATCACTTGGCACTTGATATCACTCAGTACTTGATAAACTCTGTATCACTCGGTATTTGATATCACTCGGCACTTGATAAAATTTGTATCACTCGGCATCTAAAGTTCACTCGGCACTTGAAGTTGAACTTGCTTAGCTTCAACTAGGAATCTGTTCAGCACCTACTAGCTTGCTTGGCTCCTTCTCTCTAATGAACTTTAGTTAGGCTTTACAGATGTCTTAGCTAAAACCTTATATCTTTGATATGTTTTAGTGTGCCCATTCTCTTTGTCTTAGAGTATGTCATTGGTACATTATTTCATCAATGACTTGACTAATCCTTCTACTTCATTCCAACATCATAACTTCAACCTTTCTCTAGGTGTTCTAGTTACATCTTATTGATTTCCTCCTCCTTGTTAATCAACTAATTGATAGTATTTGGATCACTAAAGAAATTGTCATTCCTGCAAGTAGCAAGTTTGACATTAATGACAAAATAATGGTTGAGAACATTCTTTACCAATTCCATATGATCATTCCAACAATCTTCCTTATGATCTTTTCAATCATTTCCAACAATCTCCCTCTTTGGCATTGATGGCAAACCAAACTAATCTCATATATCTCCCTCTTTAATATATATCTCCCTCTTGCTTTGTATTGATTAGGTTTCTGCATATTTCTCCCTCTTTGTCATAAATTTCAAAGATGTAGCATCTTTATCATGCAAAATATAAGCTTTGGCTTCTTGATGTCTTCTCCCTCTGTCACCATGCTTGTGACTGATTTGGAGTTTCTGCTCTTGCTGTCATCCTCTGCATCATTCTTCTGATATTTCAATGATTTGTTCCTGTTGATGCAGGGTAGCATCCTTGTTGCTTCAAACTTCTTGAGTTTGGGGTATTACCCCCAACTTGCCTCTAAGATATTCATAAGCATCCTTGGGCAATGGTTTGGTGAAGATATCTGCAGTTTGTTCCTTTGTGTGAATGTATTCCAACTTCACTTGTTTGTCTTCTACCAATTCTCTAACATAATGATACTTGATTACGATGTGCTTGTTTTTTGCATGCATTATTAGATTTTTGGATATGTTTATAGCACTTGTATTAGCACAATACAATATCACAAGTTTTGTTACCTCTTCTTTCATTTCTTTCAATAGATGTGTGAGCCACACAATGTTTGTGCAATTGACTACTACTGCCACATATTCTAGTTTTGCAGTGGACTGGGATGTGCATGTTTGTTTCTTGCTAGTCTAGGTAACTAGCCTCTTGCCTAGAAATAATGCACCTCCACTTGTTCTTTTTCTGTCATCAATGTTGCCTCCCCAATCTGCATCTGTATATGCATTGAGCTTAAACTTTCCATTCTTTTTATAGTATAGACCAAAGTTATTAGTTCCTTTAAGATATCTCATTATTCTTTTTACTGCTATGAGATGATTTTCTTTGGGATTAGCAGAGAATCTAGCCACTATTCCAACTGCTAATGCTATGTCCGGTCTGCTATATATAGCATATTGTAGTTTTCCAATCATGGATCTGTACATTGTTTGATTGACTTTAGCTGATTCATCATTTTTGGATAGCTTATTTCCTATTGCCATTGGTGTGCTGACTGGTTTGGAATCCTCGAATCCAAACATTTTAAGAATTTCTTTGATGTACTTTGATTGTGTCACAAATATACCATGTTTGAGTTGATGTACTTGCAATCCAACAAAAAATTTGATTTCTCCAAACATAGACATCTCAAATTCATGTTTCATTTTGTCAGCAAATCCTTTGCAAAGCACTTCCTTTCCACCAAACACTATGTCATCCACAAAGATTTTAGATACAATAATATCCTTATCTTCTTCTGCTTTGATGTACATGTTGTTGTTGTCATCAGTTCTTTCAAATCCTATTTGCACTAAATACTTGTGAAGTCTCTCGTACCATGCTCTAGGTGCCTATTTCAAACCATAGAGTGTTTTATGTAGCTTACAAACCATATCCCTATTGTTCTCATCAAAAAATCCCTCTGATTGTTCAATGTAGACTTCTTCCTCTAGTATTCCATTTTAAAAAGCAAACTTTACATCCATCTGATAGACTTTAAAATCATTATATGCAGCATATGTAAGTAAAGTTCTTACTCGTTCCATTCTAGCAATAGGGGTGAATGTTTCCCCATAGTCTAGTCCTTCTTCTTGAGCATAACCCTTGCATACTAGTCTAGCTTTGTTTGTGGTAATCTCACCATTCTCATCTAGCTTATTTTTTAATACCCACTTGGTGCCAATAACATTCTTGTCAACTGGTCTGGGAACCAAACTCCAAGTTTTGTTCTTCTTTATTTGATCAATCTCTTCTTCCATGGCTTTATACCAATCATCATCTTGTAATGCACCATATATTGTCTTAGGTTCAGATTTTCTAATCAGACATGATTCATGTCTTAGTTTGTTCCTTGTCATTGGTCTTGCATCTTTGTCACCAATTATCTGTTCAATAGGGTGATGTCTTTTTACATATTTGGATAATCTTGGTTCTGTCCTTGTTTCCATGTTTGATCTTTCTGATTCGGGGTCACTACATGTATTGAGTTATTAGGTTGTTCTTCATCTCTTTCATGTGTACTGACTTTAGAATCAGATTATGTAATTCCTTCATTCTGCAACTTGGCTTCTGAATGCAACTCGACATTCACTAGTTGTGAGTCGGCTAAAACTAAAACTTGTTGTTGAGTTTCAATTTGATTGTCATCATCCTCATCAATAGTCATTCCTTCATAAGAATACACAAAGGTTATGTATTCATCCATTCTCTTTGGTTCTTCGGCTTGAACTTCTGTATGTTCATCAAAGTTTACATTTGCACTTTCCACAATTTTGTTAGTGTTAGTATTCAAACACTTTTATGCCTTACTTCTAGTGGAATAACCAAGGAATATGCCTTCATCACTTTTTGCAATACATTTTCCATTTCTAGCATCTTTAAAGATAAAGAATTTGCAACCAAATACTTTGAAATGTTTTACATTGGGTGAGTGACCATACCATAATTCAAAAGGTGTTGTATTTGTAGCTTTCTTCACTTGTACTCGGTTCAGTGTATGAACAGCTACACTTACAGCTTCTCTCTAGTATTTTAGAGCAATAGTCTTTTCCATCATTAATGTTCTAGCACAGTCAATCATAGATCTATTTTTTCTTTCAGCAATTCCATTCTGTGGGGGAGTTCTAGGAGCTGATGTTTGTCTTTTGATTCCTTTATTATTACAAAATATCTCGAATTCATTTGATGTGAATTCACCACCTCTTTCTGATCTTAGGCATTTCAAGCTCTTTCATGTTTCCTTTTCAACTCTAGCCACATACCACTTAAACATTTGAAAAGCATCAGATTTTTGCTTTAAGAACATAACAGTCATCATCCTGAAATAGTCATCAACAAACAACATTATGTACTTATCTCCTTTATAGCTTTGTACTTCCATTGGACCACATAAGTCAGTATGAACTAACTCAAGTACTTCTCTAGATGTATAGTTTTATCTTTTAAAACTTGACATTGTCATCTTTCCTAGCTAACACTGTTTGCACATGATATTGTCAGGCTTCTTCAATTTTGGTAAACCTCTGACTTTCTTCATTTTACTAATATTTACTAGATTTTCAAAGTTGACATGACATAGCCTTCTATGCCATAACCATTCCTTATCAAATTTTTCAATGAGACAAGAAACATCATCCATATCAAGGTAAAAAAAATTACTTCTTGTTTGATCTCCTTTTCCTATCAGTTTACCATCAGTATCATAGATTTTTGCAGTTTTGTTTCCAAATTCTACTTTGCATCCTATATTGCCTAACTGTGAGACACTCAGCAAATTGCAGTTTAATCCTTCAACATAGTATGCATTATCACATGAAATTTTCTGTGTAAGCTTTATGGAACCTTTTCCTTTTATTTTACATGGAGCATCATTACCAAATCTAACACTATTTCCATCATACTGAGTAAAGTTAACAAACTTACTTTTGTTTCCTATCATGTGATGTGAGCATCCATTGTCTATGATCCACTTGTCATTCTTGTTCATACATGTTACCAGTGTTGTGGGCTCTTCTTCATCAGATTGGTCCTTCATGGCTACATAAACAACTTCATCATCATTATCATTAGAATTTTCTTCAACAATATAACACTTCTTACCTTTGTCTTTGTAATCTCTCTTGTTATCTTCTCTTCTGAATTTGTTGCCTTCCTTGTAATCCTTTTTTTGTGTACACATGATAGTAATATGACCTACTTCATTGCAATTGAAACAAATGATAGGCATCTTACCTTTGAATTTTCCTTTACCTCTGTGAAATTTTCTAGCAAGTAGTGCTTCCAATTTTTCCACATCTTCCTCATCAGTGCTACTGTCACTGGATACATATTTCATCTTTCTTCCTTTCTTTGATTTCATCTGTTCAGCATCTTTCAGTGACAGCTTGGCCTTGAATGTAGATTCAACATTCTCAGGTCTGTAGTTGTCAAAATTAGATAACTCAAATGTAGTGAGTCTACCCACTATACCCTCAAAACTTAGATTGTTTCCTGGTACACATCTTAACTCTTGTATTGTTGATACTCTAATAGCATAGATAGGGAGCAAGGTTCTTAAGAACTTACTATTAACAGTATCTTCATCCAATTGACTATTCAAGCATCTTATTGCACTTACCACTTCCTTTATTCTTATGTCATACTGAGCAGCATTCTCATTTTCCTCCATTCTCATATCATCAAACTTTGTGCTGAGACTTTCTCTTTTTTCTCTTTGTACATTTTGATCTTCTCCATAGATGTCTGATAGGGCTTTCCACATTTTGAATGCAGTGTCACATCCTTTGATATCATCAAATTCAGCATAGTTGAGTGTAGAAGCAATCTCCAGCATTGTTTGATTGTGTTCCTATTTGTTTTTCATATCTTTTGCAGTAAGAGTACCTATTGGATCAACATGTTCAGTAAAAATTGAATTTTTGGCATAATCTCCTATGGATCCAAGATGTAGCTTCATCAAACTTTTCCATGCAACAAATTTGTCTTTGTTGAGCTTGGGAACTTCTCTCTTAGGCATTTTGATCTTTTCTGCTTATAGTCCTTTTAAACTGAATCAGCAGTTTAGCTCTGATACCAATTGTTAGAATTCTTTTAGAATAACTAAGAGGGGGGAGGGGAGGGTGAATCAGTTATCCAAGGTCCAAATGCCCTAATAACACTTTTTCATACTTTTAATGAATCCATATACTTCTCATTCATCCAAACTTAAATCAACCATATTAGCAAGTTATAGTAAATCAACATGCAAAGATAAAACATGCAAGATCAACACATGACACAATGATTTACGTGGAAACCCAATTTGGAAAAAACCACCAGTAACATGTTACTTGATTTTCACTCTTCTAAAGTGATGCCCTATTAAAAGCCTGCCCTGTTAAAGGCTTACAACACACTGTTAAATGTGACCTTGTTAGAGGATTTCACCAAACTATTAGGAATGGGCCTGGTTAAAGGACTTCTGAACATTCACTTGGAATGTCACCCTGTTAAAGGATTTACCTCATGGCTATTAAACCAACCTAAGTCCATAGGTTTTAAACTATCTGTTACAATTGCTAGAGAGTAACAATAATGGGTTTTTGATCTGATACAACTCACAACATACTTTGCAGATTTCAAATCACTTCTTCAGTTTAGTCCTATTGCTTAGTTTTAATCATTTCAGCTCTGACAGCTTGTCTTGCTCTCAAGCTTCCTCTCCTTGAGTCTTCTTACTCATCATGCCAATGCAATCATCCTTGTGGTCATCTATCCAAATAGTATTTATGTGCTTTCTTCTCCTTAGCACATTCTTCTGCAATTATGCTTTCATGCTTGACCACCTCTCTCTCTTTGCCTCATGACCTTATGACTCCTTAAATAGAAATCTAATTTTCCTTTACCGCTCAATTCTCCCTCTCCAACTTGTAGGGTTTCAAATGGATTACATAGTATACAATTTATCTACCTCATATCTTGTTCTTATCTAGAGACTTCATCTAGGTTCTAGTTGTAAGCTCAAAAATGTTCTACATGGTGTTCTATGCCACCAGCTCATCATTCTTATCTTCCATTTAATTCACAGACTTCTAGATAACAACCTTGTCAGCTTAAATCTAGCAAATCTTCGATTATTGAAATAATGTAGCAACTCGATATTATTGGTTTACTGATGCTTGACATCTCTATGTTACTTGGCACTATTGGTTTTCTTATGCTTGGCATCTTTTTCCTGGATAGCTCGGCACCTAAATAAAATTGTGTCACTCAACACCTGATTACTCTGGATCACTTGGCACTTGATATCACTCAAAACTTGATAAACTTTGTATCCCTCGGCATCTGATATCACTCGGCACTTGATAAACTCTGTATCGCTCAGCATCTGAAGTTCACTCGGCACTTGAAGTTGAACTTGCTCAGCTTCAACTAGGAATCTATTCGGCACCTACTAGCTTGCTCGGTTCCTTCTCTCTAATGAACTTTAGTTAGGATTTATAGATGTCTTAGCTAAAACCTTATATCTTTGATATGTTTTAGTGTGCCCATTCTCTGTGTCTTAGAGTATGTCATCAGTACATTATTTCATCAATGACTTGACTGATCCTTCTACTTCATTCCAACATCATAACTTCAACCTTTCTCTAGGTGTTCTAGTTACATCTTATTGATTTCCTCCTCCTTGTCAATCAACTAATTGATAATATTTGGATCACTAAAGAAATTTTCATTCCTGCAAGTAGCAAGTTTGACATCAATGACAAAACAATGATTGAGAACATTCTTTACCAGTTTCATATGATCATTCCAACAATCTTCCTTATGATCTTTTCAATCATTTCCAACACAATTGGTATCTGATATTTTGGTTCTCACATAAAAATTTTAGCAACTTGAGAAAAGATTAGTGGAAATTGAAGTGTACATGCTGGAGAAAGCTATTGAGAATAAAAAGTTAGATCTGCAATTGGTCATGGAATAATTCAAGAAAATGAAGTAGCAACTCTCTTAATCCTTGAAAAGAAGAAAATATCTTGCAACACAAATGAATGACAATCTATACATTGAAGAAATAATTGAAGACATTTTCCAAGACAAAAGTTCAAATGAAGTTGGTGTAGCAATCAATGATCTAATTGAAAAGAATCTTAATCTTCATAAAGAAGTCAAAAAATGGAAAAGAGAATGGGAAATTCAATCAATCAGAATGTGTGAAGACATGGAACAAAAGGACAAAGACAAAGAAGAGAAAATATTTCTAACTAAAATGATAGAAGAAAAGAACAATTAAATTTATCACCTATCTCTTCAGCAATCAGACTTGATCAATCAAATCAATTATGCAAATCAAGAGATTATCAACTTAAGGATAGAGAATGAAGAATTGCAGAATGATCTTGTCATAGAAAAGAAAAGTAATGAGAGCATAATGAAATCTCAAGAAAGCATAAATCAATTGGACAAGAAAAATCAATTTAGACACAAACATAAAGAAGGATTAGGCTATAAAGATGAAGGTGGATCATCTCAGCAAGGATCTCAAAAGAATAAAAGACGTACTTGTAATCATTGTGGAAAGATTTTACATACATCAAATAGGTGTTGGATCAATGGGAAATCAAAATTTAGTGGAAAATGTTACAATTGTAACAAGCCAAGACATAGAGAAAGTGAATGCATAGAGAAATCTAAGTTTAAAGGAAAGTGTTTCAGTTACAACAAATAAGGGCACAAATCTTCAGAATGCAAGAGCATGAAATGGAATCCAACAGAACAAATTATGAAATCTATTTTTGGTTGGGATTATAACACATGGTGTAGATGTCACTATTGTGGTGAGCATGGTCATATTGGAGAAAATTGCATAAGAACTAACATGAGGAAGAGAGACCCTACAAAGAGATGTTATGTATGTACAAAACTTGGACATCTAGCTAAAAACTATATGAACTGAGGTAAAGTTGAAGATGAGAAGAAAGTTAAGGCTAGCAAAATTAGAAGTCAAATAAGGAAGCCATGGATAAAGAAATCTCTAGAGAATACAAATCAAAGTCTTTAAAATATTGACATTGAAGTCAATGAGTTGGGTAACTCAAACATTTCACACTAGTTAGCCATGGAGATCACTAGAACTATGATTCAAAGGAAATGTCTCATATCAATCCCAGTCAGCAAGTAAGAAGATCCAAATTAGTATTTAATATACACCAAGATCACTCAGTTAGATTATAGGTTGAGTTATGTGTCAAGACCTTACTGATAGAGGTCAATTTACAAGACTCTACCAAACAAGGTCAGGTTACCAAATCTAACTGAGCTTGAATGTAGGTGGTGAGTTTAGAGTTTCAACTAAGTGTTGATGGTGCATACTGACTTGGTGGACCTAATCAAGCATCTTATGACTGCAAAGTTGAACAGGTTGTCACTGAGTTGTCTATCATACAATGCATTACTGGTAACTTGAAGATGAATTTTTAATTAAAATATGAAATCAAAAGGATTATTCTTCAGCAATAATTTTAGAGCAAATAGAGCAGAGCATTACTGATACCCCAAGTGATTCAAAGTGATTTGGTGTGAATCTTTCAAGGGTTTTATCAATCAATTATTAAGCATAATGGTATCTTCATAAAGCAAAAAAGTGAAGAAAGGTTTTGAGATGTTGATCAAAGGTGTTGAACCTAGAACCATGACATTCAAATTGTATCCAGCAATAGTGGAGGAAATTGATCCAGTCAGAGGTCATTCACAAATTCCTCCAAAGGTATTGTTGATTCATGACATTAGATCATTTTATCATTATTTAATTATGGAATTGGATACTTTTGAGATGAGTCAAGCATATGAGGAGTTATGTGTGGATGGGAGTCTAAAACCCAAGCATAAAAATTTGGAGACAAAGAGTTTAACTCACATTTTACATATGCTAAGGGATTTCCAAAAAAAATGGATCAGATTCATCCTAAGTCATGTCCACAACATGCAATTTTGGCTTGATCAACCTGTATCATCTTAAAAGCACTTCCATGTTAAGAGTGTTTAGCCCTTCAATTAAGTAGTTTGGGGTCATGTCAAGTGCCTTGAATGGGTCTTTGCATGGATTTGGTTATTTTCCCACTGTTCTTCTTCTCTCTCTATTTCTAGCCTATTTTTGACAACTTTCTCTATGAAACTGAGGACTTTGACTTTCTAGGTCAAGGTAGACTTTTTAGGTCAAGGTAGACCTCAATCCTAACTTAGGTCAAGGATGACCTCGACCTTGACCTAATGTAGGGTCGACCTTGTCCCTGACCCCAAGTCCATTTTTCAATTTTTGGGAGTTTTGGGACATCAGGCTTCAGAAAGTTTCATTTTCTCACTTCTGGGTTAGCTATTTTAGGTTTCAATATGGTAGACTCTTAAATTACATTTAATCTAGGTCCATTTCTAAGGTTTAAGGTTAATTGGGATTTAATGCTCCCATGCCACCCTTCTCTAGGATTTTGTGCCCTAGATCTCTATATAAGGAAGTCTTCTTCCCTCATTTTGACATCTATAGACTATCCACTATCTATGGGAAAAGTTATTTTCCACCTACTATGAAGTGAAGATCTACTATCTATCAAACATGTAAGCATTCAAGCATTCAAGTTTTCAAGCATCCAATTCATCAAGGAGGTCCATTGTTAGCTATTGAAGGATTCAATCTCTATGGAGCCCTATGGTTAAAGATTTCTCCATCTACATCCATTCAAGCCTTTTTCTATGGAAAAATGCATTCAAGATTTGTGTTGAAGATCTAATTCCATTGATTTGAGACATCCTACATACATTTATACATTCACTTGGAGCATCTATTATTGTGGATTCAAGGATTTCAATCCTCCACAATTATTTCAATATAAGCAAGGTGAATAGTTCTATTTACTTTGTTTATATATTGTAATTTCAATTACATTTCAAGTTTTATTCCAAACTGGGTCCCCATCCAAACAAACAAACTATTTTTCTTGTAGATACAGGTGTGGAATAGTGAATTAAAGAGCATATTTGGATACCCTTTTTGTCAAACTTGCGAGATCCACAAAAAGAAATTGCATCAGAGTAGTGTAGGTAAAGGTCAAATTTTTGGGGTCCAATTATGCCTCGGGGTAAGATTGTGCCCCACTATCAAGGTCAAGGTTGACCTCCCTTCAAAAGGACGAACATTTTTTGAATTTTCTATGTCTCGACATTTCCAGTCTAGAACAAGTTGCAGAGATCCTTGAAACTATACACAAACATCAGAAATCAACATTTTCCAGATTTATCCTACTTCAAGGTAGGTTTTTCTCTTCTGTATATTCAATATTTAAGAACATACATTTCAATTTGTAAGACCATAGGACCTCCTTTCTCCCTATTCTCCACTATTTGATCCATTTGAGCATTGATCACTTTCTTGTGTTTAATCAATTTGGATCATTCCTTTTGGGGAATTTGAGTTGAGGATAGGCCCTATTTTCTTCCTATTCATGACCTATTCAGAACACCAAGAAAATGATATATAGGGTTACTAGGTTGTCAATACTTAGAAAATAAAAGTAAAACAAAAACCCTAGGTCAGGTTGAACTAGCAAAGAAGACTCTTATCAAATGGGATGGAATAGGTATGAAGTTGAATGGAGTCACAGATATGGAAATGAAATTTGAGATACATGTGATTGTCCATAAAATATACAGTTCAATAAGATTGAACAATGTTCCATGCCAAGTTGTTGACCTAACATTCAAAGTGGTCAAAAATAACCTATCATTTGACCTTGCCAAGTTGTAGCTAAATCAACTAAGAAAAAATATGGAGAGTATCTGGATAGCAAAGTCAAATTCATGTAAGTTTGGATCACTCTTAACCTATTTATTCTTATATGTTTATGTTTTTTTTCACTTCTAAAGGTATTGTGGCATTGAAGAAGGATATATCTATTGAATATCAAATAAATGTGTATATTGCTAATATGAGAGACAATTTTGAGAGCATAAAGGATGGATACTTTGAGACATTTAGGGAGAGAATGCAGAGTAGATTTAGAATCCTAAAACAATTAGTTGATGACTATAAACAATATATATGTTTTCTTGTGGAATGTGACAAAGTGCATATACATGTAGTTATGCCAAAGGTGGCATGGGTGGAACCTCTTAGATATGAGGTGAACATTAATGATACCACAGACATAATAGAGGCTATTTTCAATGAGTTAGTGGACCCCAAGGTACCATAGTTTGGTACCTATGAAGAAGCTAAGGCTAGGATTTCTTTGGAAATCAAGCTTCCTCAAGCCTTGAAGAGAGGAAGAAAATAAGTGGAGAAGATTCTAAAGGAAAACAAGTAATCTAGTTCCCCTCTTGTGCTGATAGAAGGAAAGGGAGATGATGTTAAAGAAGAGGAAGGAGAAGAGGAACCCGTAGAAGAAGAAGAACCTAAAGATTAAGAGCCTCCTAAGAAAAGGGGGGAGGTTATAATCACAAGGGCTACAAGGTCCTCTCCTATAGTATTCACAAGAAGACCTACAAAATCCAAAATGAAGCTGAAATTGTAGGATGATAAAGAAGAAGATGAAGAGCAAAAGTTACATTCAAAAGGTCTCCTCTCACCTTTGAACAAAGAATGAAAAGACTACAAGATGGTGGACGTATGTCTAATTTCAAGTTTTTGAAGTATGAAACAAGAACTAAGGAAGAACAAAAGTAAGTTGGAGAATCCTTAGTGGCTAAAATGGCTAAGTGGAAGTATTCATGAGAGAAACTAACAAAGCAAGTTCCTAATAGCTTACTGAAGGTTGTTACACATCACTCATAAAATGTATTAAATGTTGCTAGAGATGTCAGAGGACAAACCTTGAGAAAGGTTATGCCAAATCTTTATGACAAGGAAGTGAAGGAAGCATTGAAAAAGAATGAACAAAAACTTATTTCTAGGTTCAATGTATTCCTAATTCTGTCAAAATATATTGAATTACTTGTGAAATCAAACACAATAACATGGAAGAATATATATGGATTGTACAAACATACTAAGGAGGTTTTACAAATTGATGATGAGAAATAGGATGAGGAGATAGACAATGTAGAAGGAAATGATGAAGAAGATAAGGAGGAACAAGAAGCTATTGGAGATCTTCTTGAAATACAAATCATTCAAGACTCAAATCTTGAGAAGATAGTAGCAAAGGTAATGGCCTCCCTCCCCCTCTCTCCGAGAAAAGCCTTAGCACCACCTAGCTCAGAGAAGGCTGCTACTAAGTCAAGTAAGGTAAACATTGTTCTACAAAACATCCAATTGATTGTTGGAGAAATTCAACTGAGTGAAATGATGAGTGTTGATTCCACCACTTTATCTACTGAGCAGTTGGCTCTAGTCTTTACAACAATAGGCCTAATCGAGTCTCAACAAGGAATAGTAAGTTTTCTTTCCATTAGTGTTATTTCTACATTGAGCAATTTTGCTACTACTAATTTTTTTTCAACTATTGTAAGTGCAATTATAGTTGAGATTAAGCCTCAATCGAGCACTGAAGATTTGAGCAAAGGAAAGAACGTTATTCCTTTTACTATTCAAAAAGAAAAGGGTAAAGAGGTAGAAGCCTCTAATGATGAAGTTGATCTTGAGGGGGACATTATTATACTAGATTGGGGCCTCTTCAATCTAACTCCTAATCAAATGGATACCCTTGGTGAGCTATGGAAGAAAAGAGGTAGACAATAGAAGCTTAGAGAAGAAAGGAAGAAGAAAAATCAAGTACTTGAAGATATCAAAGGCATATTTGTTGATGCACTTAGTATAGACGTTGATGAGAAGAAACCTATTTTTGATCAACTTATTGATATTGTTTACAAGTTTAATGAAGAATAGAGTGGGCAAGAAAAACTTCTATAGAGAGCAACTAGGAAGTTTGAAAATAAAGTTTTGGAAATAATGGCTTAGAAGATTTCCATTAATCAAGTGGAATTTTCCACTATTCTTGTAAACTTTGTAGATTTTGTAAATAATGTTGTTTCTTTATTTGTTATGTTCAATGAAACATCAAATTTTACCAAGGAAATAAAAGGTAAGTTCTCACAGATAGATACTGATTTGAAGGCAAGTCCACATCAGTTGCCACTTAACCCTACCACTAATTTTGTACATTTTGTAAAAATTAGGTATCCGACAAACTTACAAGTAGAATTGTTGAGGGAAGAAGCTAGGATAAGTGCTATACATGTAGATATATAGATTTTTATAATTTCCAACATGGATATAATGTAGAAACATATTGTGCATGCCAAAGCATTAATCAATGATAACAATTTCTCAATTATTGATCACATGATGGAACTGTCAGCAGAAGTGAAGATAGTTGTGCACACTTCAAAGGTTTTGCAAGAGAATTGGGACAAAACCATGTCCATAATTTTCAAGGTACATAGTGTTTTCCTTTCACATTTTGGTATTACCTTTTAAATATGCATTTTTGGCACTTGTGTCAAAATCAAGGGGGAAATAGTTATTATCATACTATATAGTGCATATGTATATGGAAGGGCATCCAAAGGGAAATGTAGTTATGTACAACAAAGCTACAAAAACAAATTTGAAAAGTCAAAGACAAATTTCATGTTTACCAAGTTTTAAGTATGGTAGTCAAAACCAAGTTACAGACTCAAACATATTGATAGGGACAGTTTTGACTTATATTTTGAATATTCAAATTTTTGGTATGATAAGTGTTTTTGTCACTAATGTCAAAGGGGGGGATTGTTGACCTGATGGTCAAATATTTTGTTAGTTAGTGACTAAACACTTAATCAGTTTGATTGGGTACATTGCTACCAAGCTTTATAGTTTCTACCGAGCATCACATTCAAATAGTAGTGCTTGTCGAACTCCGTAGAGTCTACGGAGATCATCAATGCAAACCATGTAGGAAGTAGTGTTAATCAAGCTCTATAGTGTTAACCAAGATTATCAGTGTCTTCCAATCTGGAACTGTTAATAAATCATAATGAAGGTAGTGTTGAGTAAGATGCAATGTTAATTGAGCCCTTTAGTACCTACCAAGTTCTCTAGTGTTCACTGATTCACCCTATGCTAACCAAGTTCATGCTACTCCATAGTGATGAATAGGGATTGAGTACCAGTGTCGAATGAATGCTAGAGATTTTTAATTTAATAGTGTTTTTGAGTGTCAAAATATAACCTGAGTGGTCTTCAAAACTTGAGTTATAGTAGTAAGCCAACTTAGTGAAGATTTTTTGAATTGGGTGTCGTTGCCGACTCCAAAAGGTAATTAATTAGATTGGTATATATGTAATACATCTTATCACATCCAATGCATCAATAAGTAACAAGTAAGAAGTAGAATGAAAGTGAATTAGAAGAAAAAGGCTACAAGTAGTATAAAGGAAAGCAAAGTCTCATCTATCATAGGATGTTGATCAGTTTACATCAAAGGAGTCTCTTATAGAAAACCAAGTTGTAGATCAAAGATCTACTGCTGGTTCATCCTGATAGGTGCATTAGTAAAATCCTCTAACAAGGTGGACTTAAATGTCTTATGTTAAATCCCCTAACTGAGTGCATACTTCATTGTATTGTATAAATCATTTCACAAGGTGGACCTAATAGTCCTTATGTTGATAATTGTCTTTATGTAGTGATGTAATTATTGTCATTAATGACAACACATGATATGAATACTTGTAGAAAACCTCAAAAATAAAGATACTTAGCTTTTGGTACTTAGAAAATTGTCTAAGTAAGAAATTGGTTTACAATAGTTCATTGTTTTATATGTAAAATGGTTCTTATTACATATTATGACTAGCAAAGATAGATTGAGATAGTATACATGTTGATGATGATGTGTATAACCTCAAACATCAGTAGGGACTGTACAAAAAAGAGATATTCATGATTTACCAATGAACTAAATAGCGGAATTAAAGGTAAAGGAATTATTTTATTTAAAAAATAATTACTTGACCAATTAGGGCTGACATCCTAGATGGTTACTCTAAGTTGGAAAAGTATAGTGTGGTCTTAGTCAACCTAGCAATAATTTATGAAAAGGCATGATATCTATGCAACTGATATCTTGAAAGATTAAGTGTGCATTTTGTATGTGAAAAGTGATATGAAAACTTTTTTTTGAAGCAATATATGCGAAGTTTTTGAGAATCTAATTTTGTGATTTGAGATCGAGCTAAGGTCAAAGATCAACCAAGAAGAAGTTATAGGATCTATACATCTATTTTTGAGGAACTTAAAGTTTAGTTACTTGTTTGGGCAGTGAGCTCTTCTTGTAATTGGAAGTTCATGTTTGGGCAATGAGCTCTTCTTGCATCCATTATACTACAACTCCTAACAGGGTTGGAATCTCCTAACAAGGATTCAAAGTCTTCTAACAAGGACTCTTTATACTAAATTTTCTCATTGACTCCTAACAAGATCCATCCTCTATAAAGGAACATATATATTAGTATACCATCTAGTGGGTATCATCCCCATTAGGGTTTTCCCTTGACCAAGGTTTCCCTAGTTAACAAAATATGGTGTTATGATTTCTCTTTATGCATGGTTATTATTATTGTTTAGCATTACTTGTTTACTTTCTTATGCATGGTTTAAAGTAATTAATAATATCCATTTGGTGACAAGAGTTTGTAGAATACTAATCCCCCCCCCCCCCCCCCCCCTCAGTATTCCCTATTTCTAACAATTGGTATCAAAGCCTAGCTACTCAAAAGAGGATTAACAGCTTCAGTAAGATCCCTATGGATATGGAACAGTTGATGAAGAACCTTGAAGAGAAACTTGAACAAATTGATCTCCTTACTAAAAAAAGAGATAAGTTGAAAGATAGACATGAAGACTCCAAAGTATACATTGGAAAATTGAAGGAGAAAATTGAACATCTCAAATCCAAGATCCACTAAATCTGAAACTGGTGATGATGAAGATTCAAAACTGAAAATAGAGTACAAAATCTTGAAGCATGAATTGAAGATTACCAATTTGAAGTTGAGTTTGAAGAATGATCCTAGCAAAGTTGAATCTAATTTGAAGACTAAAAATTCAAATCTTAGAGAAAGTCTAGTGAAGAAGACATCTAAATTTGAAAAATTAAAAGAAGATCATGAAGAACTTCATAAATACAACACTTTTGTGAAAGGTGAACTAACTCAGTGCAAGCAACAACTTGAAAAAAATTATACTAGTAGAGAAAATCTTGATGAATCAATGTCAATAGAAAGACCTACCTATGATAATACTGGCCTTGGTTATTCATTTAATATGTCTACAAAGAAACCTAAAAGTAGATTAGATCTAAAAGAGAAAGATAAATTTGATGATAAGATTAAATCTAGTCAATCTTCTGATAAATCCAAAGAAGTTGGACAACAAAAGGAAATTGAGAAATTGAATGAACCTAAGCAAGTGGAATCTCCTAAGGAAACTAGGTATGAATTTTGAGGTAAGTGTTTTTCATGTAATGAAATAGGTCGTATGAAAATAGATTGTACAAATAAGTCATTTAATCATGTTACAAAATTTTACTATCATAATTATCATGGTATTGGTCATAATAATTTTGACTATAGGAAACCTAAATATGATAATGATAGGAGAAATAGTAGAATGTCTAGAAATAGTAACCCTACATATAGAAGAAGATCTAATTAGAGGACATCAAGAGAAAGAAGACCTAATGAAGAAAGAAAGAAGATTATGTGTTATAAGTGTAACAACTTTGGACACACAGCCCAAAATTTTCAAGCACCTATTGATCAAAAAAATCCTAGAAGCGGAACCCCAGTATGTCACTTATGCAACAACTACAAACATACAACAAAGTACTACAAAATGGACAAAAGGAACAATGGAAGAAACTTTAGAAATGATAGAAGGAATCATGAAAGAAACTTTGGAAATAGAAGCAACAATGGAAGAAACTTCAGAAATAATAGAAGGAATCATGAAAGTAACTCCAAAACTAAGAAAGACAATGAAGATCAAACAAATTTAGTGAGTGAACTTTGAGAAGAACTTAATGAGGCATTTTTAAAGGGATTAGATATTTCAAAGGAAAAGTTAGATGATGTTGAAATAGGAAAATTGAAGTCAACAATCAAGTTTGATTCAACCAAGTTGAATTAAGCTTGTTCACAGCACCAGAATTTGAAACTTCATTTAGAGATCAAGATATAAGTAGTGAGATTGAGAGAATATGTATCTTGATGAGTTTTGATTATAGCTAACCTCGCATACAATTTGGAGTTTATTGAAACAAGTTACGAAGGAAATAAGAGTTACTGCTATAATAGAGAAAATTTATTTTGTGACAGAAGATGAAATCTATGTTTCTACACCAAATTTATGGAGTGAAGTTTTGTGAAGCATTTTCATGATGGAAGGAAGCTATTGTGAACCTCAAATAGCATTAGAAGATCAAACAGAAGATCTTGAGCAGATATTTGATTTTAGAATGAAATTAATACATTTTTTTTAATTTGGAAAAGTACACAATTAAAGCAAGTTCTTGTTGAATAAATTGAGTATGAACTTGATTATTTCCATATTGTTATCATCTCATAAGCTTAGATCACCTAGAAGAAAATTGGAAAACTAATTTTGAGCAAAACCCTACTCCGAAAAAGGTATTTTATCATTTTCCACACATAAATTCTTTGATAATTTTATATTTGGTGTAATCATGGATATGTCAGTTGTTCAAAATGTTTAGAATATTGAGAGACCAAAATTAAAGGTTGTTCCTATGAAACCCTTAGAGGAAAACCCTAATTTGACTTTATCAATTACTTCAATCAACATAGTTTACTTGGAAGATGTAGGAAGCTACTTTTGTAGTAAGTTTGAAACCATTGGAAGTATCTTTATGAACAAAGATGTGGAAATTGTTTTCAATCATGATATGACTATTAAGCTCATATATGAGCATTTGAAAGACCTAGACTTAGTTAGATATCATTTTTATTGTGAACTTGATACTAAAGAGTGGACTCAAATCATATTGAGAAGAATTCATAATGGAAAGATTTGGATGGGAGAAAATGTAGTTGACATCTCTATCAACCTTATTCATGAAGTCACTAGTCTTAGAAAACAAGGAAGTGTACCTATTGGTGAGAAACTAGTTAAGAAAAAGGTTGAAAGTTACACTAAAGCAGTTTATAATGGTGATCAGCACCATCAGACAACATGATGTGAGATTCTTGAGTAGAATCATTACATATTCTATTTGTGCAAATTCTAAAAATGATGAGTTGTCAACAGGTTTTATCTATGCAGCCTATAAGATTTGCATTGAGAAGGAACAAGTAAATTTGAATGAGATTTTGAAAGTACAACTTCTTGAAAATTCGAAAAAGATTAAGAGAACTAAGAATGGTATATTCATATTCTAGTATATGATCAATCATATTTTCTTTCATATACTAAAGTGATTTTTATTTTTATCAGTTACTGATATTATGAGTAGTGAAAGATGCACCATGGACAAGATAATAGATGTGTGCAAAAGGCATCTTGCAGAGAAAATCTTGGACAGTGGAAATTTGATTATGAGCACATTTCATAATGAGATGAAACAGAGATTCAGAATCGCCCCTACAATTGTTGACAGATTCAAGAGTGATATATGTTTTATGGTGGATACTGACCTAACCTATATTAAGTAGTAGAACCTCAAGAAATATTTCTTGAGCCCCTAGGTTATGAGTTAAGTGATGATTTAGCTATTGGTTATATTGATTTATTGTTGAAATTTGAAATAGATCAAGCATCATAGAGGTTTGGAACATATGAGGAGATAACTCAGTCAGCCTACCAAGCATCATTAGAAAAGGCATCTCATAAGAAGATTGCATCTGTAATGAAGAAAGCACTATTTGAGGCTCGAATGTTAGAAGAAGAATCACAAAAAGTTAGACAAACAATCTCTGGACTAAAACAAACTAGTGAACAAGGTGTAATGTATGTGACACCTTGGTCAGTTGGCCAAGCATGTAGTGTATCTACTATAGAAACTCCTGCATAACAGAGCATCCCTTATGTTTTTGTACTAGTTGAGAAACCAAGTGGATCTAAAAGGTAGTCTAAAAGAGTTAAACAACAAGCTACTAGACCAAAAAAAAGAAAGAAGACATTGTTGACAATTGAAGACTCCAGTAATGAAGAAGAGGAAGAAGAGGAACAAGAAGACAAATAGCCAAAGAAATTCATTGTTTCCAAACAACCAGTGGGTAAAACAAGGCAACCCTAGAAACCAAAGATAGAGAAGATTAACATAGCCATTGTTAATGAAGGGAACTTTGTGCAGATGAATACATTTTATGATTTGTATAGTAATATTGAGAAAGAATGGATTGATATATCTACTATGAGATATATGATTCTATATAACTTCAAACTTGAAGATATTAAAGGTTTTTTCAATCAAAAATTCTATGATAGACTTATAGCAAAGAAGGCACCAGTTCAGGAAGAAGATATGGAACTTTGGAAATCAATGATAAGAAGTATGTGCAAGACTAAAGATGAAGAAGTAAAAAATTAATGGGTAAACTAGTATCCTATCTATGAAAAAAAATAAGGCCAATCCTATTTATAGGTGGTGATAAGAATGTGATAAGAAGTGAAACTATTACAACTATAAATAAAATGATGATGGAAGTGGAGGCATCTCCTACCACTACAAAGAAAACTTCAGAAGTATCAATAAGTGGTGATACTATGAAAATTGATCAAACAAGTGCCACAGTTAACATTCATGGTAATCCTTTCATTAGTTATGATCATCCTGAGAACCAATTTGAAGATATTTAGGATTAGTTGAGACTGATTGAGGAAGAGAAAAGACAACTAGAGGAAGAAAAGAAGAAGATTGAAGAAGCCAAGCTGAAATTGCTTGAAGAGGAAAAGAAGATGAAAGAAGATTAAAAGAGGAAAGAAGAAGAAAAAGAGAAAAAGCTAGGAGAAGAAAAAAAAGAAAAAGAAAGGAAAGAACGAGAGGAGAAGGAAGAAGAAGAGAGAAAATCAAAGAAGGTAGTAGAGAAGAAACAAAAGGAAGATGATGTGAAGGCATCTAGCTCATGCTCTCCTATACCTCTTGCTAACATTATAGGTGATGATGATGACCAATCTAACTTGATCTCATGCTTGACAAAATCATTTGAGAAGAACAAAAAGGTCAAAAGTCTATAGAGAGCATTAATTAAGGTGACTAATAGATTGTACAACACCCTTACAGCTAAACATATTGAAGCAGCCCCCAAACAAAGAGCTCAAGCAGTTATAAAATCATTTGATGATGAATTTACAAATTTATTGAATGTTGTTGAATCTAAGGCTCAAATTTCACATGATGCTAATCTTTTTAGTAAAATTTTTCAAAACATTCAGAATGATTTGTTGAGTCTTGATACTTGTATCAAGGAACTCCAAAGATGTCAATAAGTTGGCAGGGTATTGTACATCAAATGTACTTTATCTCATGATTTGACCAAAGATTTGGATAGAAAGATTCAAGGGAACCTGAGTGAGATGGAAGCTATAACTAGTCAAATACTATTGGTGTAATTAAATATTCACTATTTACACTTACTTAAGCTTACTTAGGATAATGCATTGCATAGTAGTTTATGATTGAGATACTTAGGAGTTTGCACCTCAATTAAACACATGGTGTAGGAGAATTCCACTCTAGGTGGTCATAGTTGTTATCTCATTCCACCTTTACTGCATGTATCACATTATCATCCTCTTCATTGCATAATGGAGGATGATCCACCTTTGGTGGACATGTGATTCCACCTTGTATGGGTGATAGCTTATCTTCTCCTTATCATTGTCTCTTATCACCTCTCCTATATAAGGAGACCTGTTATGTACATTTCAAATCAGTCTATTGGATGTCAATCAAGTCCATTATCAATAACAACATTCTTGCATCTTCATGCAATTGTCTTGTCAATCTCTTGTGGAAGTTTTCTTGGTCTTTCATTTGATCCCGGGGGTGTTGTAGAGTCACCTAAAACTCTAACATGGTATCAGAGCTATTATGGTGTGAAGACCTCTTCTCAAGAAGTGCAATCTTGGCTTGACTTATTGTTGGTGTAGAATTGGCAATTTGGACATCACAATTTGGAGAAGATTTTAGGATTTATATTTTGTCACCTTCTATTGCAAATGAAAATTAGAGCTTACTGGTGCAAATCAGAGGTTGGCATCATTTAGAGGAGGTCCAAAAACCCCTAGATCAAATTTTGTTTCATCCAAATTGGACATCTGATGCCAAATCTAGAGCCATTTGATTTTTTGAAGGTGTGGCAGCAGCGATTCATAAGAAATAATTTTAGAGGTGATTTTCAAACAGTCATATCTCCCTCATATAGACTCCTTTTTTTGAGCAATTTTTTTTGTTTTAGGGTAGAATTTCACAATCTACATAGTGATGCAGGTGATTTTTTGATCTCTATCTCTGAATATTTTTTGAAAGTCACAAATCTCATTTTTCACAAATTTCATGGCTTTATTTGGGCATATCTTGCAAAATTTTTAGGTGCAATTTTTTTTTGAAAGTGTGTCAATTTTCTTCTACTTTCTAGATCTGTAATCAGATTTTAGTGATTTGGAGTGGACATATCACTTTTAGAAATAGGTCTTTTATAGCTATATTTGCACTTGGTGAATACTTGGATTGCAATTTTCTTAATTGATTCAATAATTTGAAGGAGTTATCAATTGATTTCAGTCATCATTTTTTCCATTACTCACTCAATATAACTATCATTAATGGAAACAAACAATTTCTAATCAGTTGATGAGAATTGGATTGCTTAGAATGACTTGGACAGGATCTAAAACTAGTTGTAGGTGTTGCAGAAAGAAGGAAATGGTTTGATAGAAGGGATAAAGCACTTGGATCTCTTAGATCTACCATCTCCAATGATTTGATATATCATATTGCATCCTACACACATCCTCATGATGCTTGGAAAACATTGGAAGGAATCTTTGGTAAACCTGATAGAATAAGAAAATTCAAATTAGAGAATGAGCTTATAGGTCTAAGTCCATGTGATTTTGACAATATTCAAGACTTTTTCTATAAGTTCAATTCCATTAGATTGAAGCTTTCTAATTGTGGCATTACTAAAGATGATGAGCAATTGATATTATTTATTCTTTCTAAGCTAGGTCTTGAATATTCAATCTTTGTTTCCACATTCTATGCTACTATGGATGCTCTTGGTAGTACATACAAAATGTCTTCTCTTGATGAATTTACAACTCAGCTCATAAGGGAATAAGAAAAGTTAGCACACATGGGTCAATTGAAGCCTTCCAAGTATGAAGCATTGGTAACAAATGACTCCTCTCTAAAGGCTCCCAAATGAAAGGGAAACAAACAACACAAGGATCCTAAGCAACATGAAAAAGGTGATGACTCTCCTTCACAACATAATATTGAATACAAGTCCTCTTCAAGAGAGGAAACATCTAGAATAAAGAGAGATAAATGTGCTTATTGCAAAAAATTAGGACATGATGAGTATCAATGTTTCCATAAGAAGATTGATGAGCTCACTCACATTCTTCAAAATAACAATATCCAATTGCCCACATCATTTTCTTCCCCTTCTTCTCAATATCAGGTAGCTACTACATCTACATCATCATACAGAGGCAAAGGACAAGCACTCATTGCTTCCACACATCCTGAGCAAGGTAAATGGCTTCTTGATTTAGGTGCATCACATCATATGGCATCTTCTATGAATATGTTTTCTTCTATTGAGCCTTGTAATTCTCCACCTATATTGATGGGTACTAATACATACATGAAGGTTTGTGGGAAAGGTTCTATTCCTATGGGATAGGGTACATTTAATGATATTCTTTATGTACCATCCTTGACCACTATTATCCTTTTTATTTACCAAATTACTCATGGGGCACAAGGTAAAATTGTTGAGTTCAATCCTGATTATGTCTATAGTAGGGACATGGAGACTAGAGATGTTATAGCTATGTGAGTTGTTGATATACATCACGCTTGTATTCTTTTTCACATTTTGTTGATAATGATGATGATATTCATGATGTACCTAACCCTTTATCAAGGATGAATAATTCATGTGAGGAGAACATTGGACACTTGAAACATTTTGTTCTTGATACAAGTGTTGAACTTCCTACACCTCCATCTCCTACTTCTTCATACATGAGTTGAACCTCCTACTCCTCCACCTCCTACTTCTTCAGACCTGAGTTCTACTATTCAATAGGATGATTTTTATGCTTTAGATCTTGCAATGTGGGATGAATTCTTAGATGCTCTTTTAGATCAGTCTCATAATGTACATTTGGTTAATACATCTAAGGAGGTTTCTCTTTAAGATACTTATTCACCTTCTTTGGAGATTATATTTCTCAACTCTTCAAGTTCTCTTAGTTTTTCATATCTCATAGGTCAGCTTGATAGTGTGACAGAATCTTTGAGCTTGGAGACACCTATTCAATCTTCATAGATGCATACATGGAGACCTTCTTCCTCCTTCCTCACTTTTTACATGGAGTGGCTTCTTCATCTTTTGATGTATTTATCTCTTCCTAAGGAGAGACATGCTTCTTGTAGGAATTGGATTATATTTTGATTGCAGGTACTCTTCATCTACATTGGAGCTTCTTCATTGTGGGGGGTTTATGGGTTTATGGGTTCATCATGTATTGCATTCCATATTGTATATGGGTACCTAAGATGGCCTAGTAGCTAGGACCCATCTTGCATTGAGTTTAAGTACATTCCCCTAGGTTTCACTTAAGGGGGGGGCATTGGTGCAATTAAATATTCACTAGTTACACTTACTTAAGCTTACTTAGGATAATGCATTGCATAGTAGTTTTTGATTGAGACACTTAGGAGTTTGAACCTCAATTAAACACATGGTGTAGGAGAATTCCACTCAAGGTGGTCATAGTTGTTATCTCATTCCACCGTTATTGCACATATCATATTATCATCCTCATCATTGCACATACTTCATTGCATAATGGAGGATGATCCACCTTTGGTGGACATGTGATTCCACCTTGTGTGGGTGATATCTTATCTTCTCCTTATCATTGTCTCTTATCGTCTCTCCTATTCAAGGAGGCTTATTATGTACATTTCAAATCAATCCATTAGATTTCAATCAAGTCCATTATCAATAATAGCATTCTTGCATCTTCATTCAATTGCCTTGCCAATCTCTTGTGGAAGTTTTATTGGTCTTGTTGGAATTATCAATGAGGTAACTAAGAGGGGGGGTGAATCAGTTACCACAAAAAATAAATCTTGATCCCTTAGATGTCTTAAATAACTAATTATTGTTGTCACTTAGTAAACACATCACAAAAATGTTGTAACTCGGTAGATTAACTTGTTATTGATCTTTAGCATTCATAATTATCGGCATGCATGCAAAAGTAAATAACATAAGCACAAGAGACACTAGATTTAATGTGGCAACCCATTATGGAAAAAATCACCAAGTAACTAGCTACTAATTTTCACTCTTTTGAAGTGAGCCCTGTTCGAAGACAACCCTATTAAAAGTTACAATACACACTATTAGGTGTGACCTTGTTAGAGGATTTAATCACCCTGTTAGGAGTGGCCTTGCTAGAGGTCTTTAGAAAAATTCAACTAAACTGTCACCTTGTTAGAGGATTTACAAAATGGTTGTTAAACCAACTCTATTAAGAGATTTGAAATCACTGCTACAATGATTAGAAAGTAACAATAAATTGACCTGAATAGGATGCAACTGAATTTTCTTATTACAGATCTCTATTTTGCACCATTAGATCCTCTTTGATCAAATATAGCTTTTTTTCTCCTCAATGATCTCTAATCATTCTTCAAAATTTGCTTTCACAATAATCAGTCATCCTTCATATTCATATCACATCAAATCCATCACACACTTAGAATTCGCAACTTGACCTCTTATATATACCATTCAGATTATCAAGTAAGCTCATTCATAAGTTACATTTACCAATAAACCATACATCATTCGGCTACAAATATTACATTAAACAAATAAGCTTTATTCCACAAACAATGAAATCCAACATTGGTCAACCCTGCTTGGTAAGCACTACTTTTAGAAACAATTTTCTAAGTTAACCATCTTAACTCGGTTAACATTGCAAAATCTAAAAAATCCTTTGGATGCCAAGTTAACTCGATAAGAACTAAATTTCCTTCACTATCCATGATAGCTCGATAAGAACTATTTCCTCCACTTTTTCCCTTTGATGACTGAGTGAGCTCAGTAACAACTAAATTTCCTTTGTTAACCTTGAAATCTTGGTAACAGCTATCTACACAGAGTAAAGCCTGAGAACACTCAGTAGACACTGTAAACCTTCTTTGCTAACCTTCTAAGCTCGGTAGACTTTGTCTTTTACCTTGCTAACTAACTGAGCTCAGATAACTAATATGAAATTTGTGTAACATCAAAGACAACACTCAATTGAACAATTGTATCCAACAATGTCCCTCTTTGGCATTGATGGAAACACAACATGTCATAGCAGAATGAAATTTGAAAACAAGTCTTTTCTCACCGAATACTTCTCCCTCTTATACAAAATTCCTCAAATACAATAATCTCCCTCTTTCATAATAATCTCTCCCACTTACATTAACTCTCTTTTTCTTGCAAATTTCAAAAAGATATGATGGTAAACTCTCCCTCTTTGACAACACATGCCAAAGACAACATAAACCAAATGAATAGCAATGTACCTTATGTACTAATTCATATGCAATATCTTCATTACTTTGCTACATCAGCTGATAGATCTTCAATTTTTTTTTTGTTGATGCATCACTAAAAGTGTATTTTAGTAAGCTTCAAATAGGGGAATGACCCCTAACTTACCTCTTAGGTACAATAATGCATCTTTAGGTAAAGGCTTTGTGAATATGTCAGGAATTTGTTCCTTTGTATGGACATATTCCAATCTGATTTCCTTATCCTACACCAATTCTCTAACAAAGTGATACTTTATAGCAATATTCTTGGTTTTTAAATGCATCACTAGATTCTTGGATATATTAATTGGACTTGTATTGTCACAAAACATAGCAACAGGTTCTTTGATTTCTTGCTTCATACCTTCCAATAATTGTTTGAACCAAACAATGTTTGAATAGTTTACTGCTATTGCAACATATTCAACCTCTACTATGGACTGGGATGTACAGTTCTGCTTTTTACTTGTCTAAGAAACCAACCTCTTTCCAAGAAAGAAAGCTCCTTCACTTGTACTCTTTCTGTCATCAACATTCCATGCCCAATCTGCATCAGTGAACACTTTTAAATCCAAATTTCCTCCAATTTTATACCATAATCTATAATCTTTAGTTCCTTTCAAATATCTCATGATTCTTTTCATTGCCATCATGTGATTTTCTATTGGTTTTGTTGAGAATCTTGCTACAATTCCTACTACAAGGGCAATCTTTGGTCTTGTATGTACTACATACTGTAACTTTCTAATCATAGATCTTTACAATGTCTAATCCACTTCCTTTGATTCATCATTCTTCGTAAGTTTCAATCTAGTACACATAGGAGTAACAATGAATTGACCTGAATAGGATGCAACTGACTTTTCTTATTATAGATATCTATTCTACACCATTAGATCCTCTTCAATCAAATATAGCTTTGCTGCTCCTCAATGATCTCTGATCTTCAAAATTCACTTTCACAATAATCAGTCCTCCTTCATGTTCATATCACATCAAATCCATCACACTCTTAGAATTTACAACTTGACCTCTTATATATACCATTTAGATTATCAAGTCAGCTCATTCATAAGTTACATTTACCAATAAACCATACATCAATTAGCTGCAAATATTACATTAAACAAATAAACTTTATTTCACAAACAATAAAATCCAACATTGGCCTACCTTGCTCAGTAAGCAGTACTTCCAGAAACAATTTTTTGAGTTAACCATCTTAACTTGGTTAACATTGAAAAATTTGCAAAATCCTTTGGCTACCAATTTAACTTGGTAAGAACTAAATTTCCTTCACTGTCCATGATAGCTCGGTAAGAACTATTTCCTACACTATTTCCCTTTGATGACTGAGTGAGCTCAGTAATTCCTTTCCTAACCTTAAAAGCTCAATAATAGCTGTCTGCACAAGGTAAAGCTTGAGAACACTTGGTAGACACTATAAACCTTCTTTGCTAACCTTCTGAGCTCAATAGACACTGTAAACCTTCTTTGCTAACCTTCTGAGCTCGGTAGTGTATATGAGCAATGTTAGTATGCTAATAGAAACCAAATTTAAATAAAGCTTCTACAAACTAAACAAAATTCATAAACTTCAAGATAGACTAAGATGAGCTCTCAATTGAAAATATGAGCCATTAATGGGCTCTCTCAATGAGAAGCTCTCTTGTTGAGTAGCTTTGTCTAAAAAGATAGGATGTATGCTCAATATGCTTCCAAAGGCTTCAATGGATGATTGTGGATTTTTAGTGTGGATAGATGGCTTTAGTATGGATTTGGCTCTCAAAATAGCATTATAACTTTACTTCATGGATTGTGTTATTTTGTAAAGGGGAAGGATCCAATTTATAGGCAAGAGGCTTGAGGGATTGAGGGCTAAGATGCAAGGATGGGAAAAAGCTTATGGAAGGCTCAGATTGCATGAGAGGAGAGCACATGGATTGTGCTTCCTTATAGCCAATCAAGGAGTGACACATGTCACATGGTGAGAGGATGGAGGAAAGGGCAAGGATGAGTCAACAAAGGAGGCTCAAGAGATAAAATCTTCATAAAGACCCTCATAATGACTTGTAAGAGCAATAAAAGGGCTTGTAAGAGTCATTTATGACCTGGTGGACTTCATAAAGTTTTATGGTTGAGATATTTTGAGGGTGATGAGAGAAAATTTGACTTGGACTTGATTAGGAAGGTTTTAAGCTTGCTTAGGCTTGTGCAAATGATTAGAGGATGGATTAGGATGGTTTAGGATTAGCTTAGGGATAGGCAAGTGGATGGCATTTAATGAGGGTGGGTGAAGGAGGAGATATTTGTTAACTTTGGCTTGGGTTAGTAAGTCTTAATCCATGTTTAGGGAATGTGACAAGGTTAGGAGGGGATTAGGATTAGGTTTAAAGACATCTTCTAAAAGAGTCTAGATTTTGGAGGAGGATAAAGACTTTCTAGAATAGTCTAGAATTTCCTAGGATGAGGATGAAGACTTTCTAGAAGAGTCTAGAACTTCTTAGGATGAGGATAAATTAGATTTTTAAGAAATAAATAAAGTTTTATTTATTTCAAGGGTTTGGGTTGAGGAGATATTTATTAAAACTTTTTTAATAAACATGAGGATTAATATTTAATTTTAATTAAATATTTTGAGTTGGGATTAGGGGTAGGAAATGATGGGATTAACCTTTAATCAAAATTAAAGAAGGATTAGAAGATTTTGGAAGAGGTTATTGGTCATAAGGAAATTGGCCAACTTTTGGGAAAAAAATAAATTTTTTATTTATTTTAGGATTTTTGGTCAATTTATTAATTAAATAATTAATAAATAAGGAAATAATGTTTAAATAAGATTTAAACATTTTTGGGAGGGATTCCTTAATTAAATATTTTTAATTAAGATAAAAGGATTTAATGGCATAAAAATTAATTAATTAATGATGATGTCATCGGGAATTTTTCAGAAAATAAAAATACTTTATTTTCTAAAGGATTTTTAGGTGTCTACATTTTGCCCCTCTTTGATGTGATGCCGCAAGTGGCATGACATCAAAGATAAGAAAATAAGATGCCCAAGGCTAGAGCAGAAGAGGAGAGAATGGACTATGAGATGCCCCCTCAAGAAGGCAGCGGGGAGAGAAAGCGAGGCTTGGTGGCTTCTTGAAAAATACAAGAATCTGGGATGAGCAAGGAGACTCAAATTGGATTAAGAGAAGAGGTTTAGTTAGCTCAAACTCTCACAAGAGGAAGCAAGCTTAAGATCTCAAGGATTGCAGAGGATGAAGGAGCGGAGCGCTATAAAAAAAAGAATCCAGGATAGGGAGATGGATGAGGGGATTATAAGGATGATGCAACAGGATTTCAAAGAGTTAGATTGGCAGAAGATGGGTTTCGGAGATCCCTAGGACTAGGATTGTGGATCTCGAAAGATGAGGCTTGGTGGGTTGATTTGGATTGGTGGATCCCTAAGACTAGGATTGTGGATCAATAAAGCTAAGAGTGATGAGTGATTCAAAGAGATACTGATGCATCAGCTGGGGTAGGAGAGACGGATGCTAGATATGGATGGGGGATAATGGAGATGAAGGAAAACCATTGAAGCTTTTTGAGCGGGGGGATACTTCAAAGAGAAGTACCACCATGTAGTTGAGCACTAGATTTTCTATAGGACTATTGGTTAATTGCCAAGGTTACCAAGAACATCAAGGCCTTTTCACCAACCGTCCAAAGGACTGACAAACTAACTCAAAACAAACACACAAGGATTGCCCCAGCATCACACATGAATCCTAGAGGAAGCAGCGTGGAAACGACACTGGAGAACCCACAAGAAGAAAAGAAAAACAAACGAAAGACCTGATCAAGACCTTACGCTCTAATTGCCCCATTCGCAGCATACCATGATATGGAAGATCGTGGCAACCTTGAGGAGGGAACAAGGAGATTGCTTGGAAAAGATACTTCAAGACCCACCGGGCGTGCCAAAATGTATATGAGCAATGTTAGTATGCTAATAGAAACCAAATTTAAATAAAGCTTCTACAAACTAAACAAAATTCATAAACTTCAAGATAGACTAAGATGAACTCTCAATTGAGAATATGAGCCATTAATGGACTCTCTCAATAAGAAGCTCTCTTGTTGAGTAGCTTTGTCTTCTTCATGCTCATGTGGACCTACAAAACTAATTTATACAATCTTACCAATCACAAAAACAAGCAAAATTAGCCAAAATCAGCAAATGACA
The DNA here is from genome assembly GCA_028749045.1 of Cupressus sempervirens. Classification (NCBI taxonomy): domain Eukaryota; kingdom Viridiplantae; phylum Streptophyta; class Pinopsida; order Cupressales; family Cupressaceae; genus Cupressus; species Cupressus sempervirens. The sequence goes on from CM053783.1 coordinate 713,642,546, forward strand.
TACAAAAATTGACTAAAAAAGCTAATGAAGATGACCCATCCGGGGTCCCACCGGGCGTGCCAAAATGTATATGAGCAATGTTAGTATGCTACTAGAAACCAAATTTAAATAAAGCTTCTACAAACTAAACAAAATTCATAAACTTCAAGATAGACTAAGATGAGCTCTCAATTGAAAATATGAGCCATTAATGGGCTCTCTCAATGAGAAGCTCTCTTGTTGAGTAGCTTTGTCTAAAAAGATAGGATGTATGCTCAATATGCTTCCAAAGGTTTCAATGGATGATTGTGGATTTTTAGTGTGGATAGATGGCTTTAGTATGAATTTGGCTCTCAAAATAGCATTATAACTTTACTTCATGGATTGTGTTATTTTGTAAAGGGGAAGGATCCAATTTATAGGCAAGAGGCTTGAGGGATTGAGGGCTAAGATGCAAGGATGGGAAAAAGCTTATGGAAGGCTCAGATTGCATGAGAGGAGAGCACATGGATTGTGCTTCCTTATAGCCAATCAAGGAGTGACACATGTCACATGGTGAGAGGATGGAGGAAAGGGCAAGGATGAGTCAACAAAGGAGGCTCAAGAGATAAAATCTTCATAAAGACCCTCATAATGACTTGTAAGAGCAATAAAAGGTTATTGGCCATAAGGAAATTGGCCAACTTTTAGGGAAAAAATAAATTTTTTATTTATTTTAGGATTTTTGGTCAATTTATTAATTAAATAATTAATAAATAAGGAAATAATGTTTAAATAAGATTTAAACATTTTTGGGAGGGATTCCTTAATTAAATATTTTTAATTAAGATAAAAGGATTTAATGGCATAAAAATTAATTAATTAATTAATTAATTAATAAATGATGATGTCATCGGGAATTTTTCAGAAAATAAAAATACTTTATTTTCTAAAGGATTTTTAGGTGTCTACAGGTAGACTCTATCTTTTGCCTTGCTGACTAACTGAGCTCAGATAATTGATATGACATTTATGTAACATCAAAGACAACACTTAATTGGATAATTGTATCCAATAGGTCTTTCATTTGATCCTAGGGGTGTTGTAGAGTCACCTAAAACTCTAACAAATACAACAACCCTCTTGCAGAGTTGATGACTTGGAAGGACAAGTTTTTAGTGTTCACACGAACATCAGGAAACTGGAACTTGAAAAAGAGAAAATTTTGAGAAGACTGTCAGAACTAAAAGAATTTGTTTCTCTAAAGATATCAGCCATTGAGAGACAATTGGAAGAATGTGTCAAAGCAAATGACACTTATGCAAATTTTACCTATTCTGACCTTAATGCAGTTGAGATTGCATCATACACCTTATGTGCAATGCTGACTACTACTAAAGTTGAAAAGAACACTTGGGAGAAAGGTATGAATAGTTTGAAGGAAAATTTTGATGATTGTATGAAGATATTAGAAACTTGACATAGCAAGACAAAAATTATGGCAATGTTTGACATCAGACAGACAACATTTTTTGACAATTCTTGGACTTTCTAACTTTTTTCATTGATGTCAAAGGGGGAGAAGTTGTAGAAAAAAATTGTGTAGTAATTTATGTGTGTAGTAATCATATCAAAAGGGGGAGAAATTTAATGTAATAGATGATAAGTATTGTAAGTTTTGTTAATTTTTTGTCACTTAGCTAATTTTTCTTACTTTGTTGCCATCAATGCCAAAGGGGAGGATTGGTGACAATTGGCTATATTTAGTGATGTAATTGTTGTCATTAATGGAAACACATGATGTACATACTTGTAGAAAACCTTAGAATAAAGATACTTAGCTTTTGGTACTTAGAAAATTGTCTAAGTATGAAATTGGTTTACAATAGTACATTATTTTATATGTAAAATGGTTTTGATTTCATATTATGGCTAGCAAAGATAGATGGAGATAGTATACATTTTGATGATGATGTATATAACCTTAGACATCAGTGAAAACTATATGGAAAAGAGATATTCACAATTTACCAATGAACTAAATAGCAGAATTAAAGGTAAAGGAATTATTTTGTTTACAAAATAATTACTTGACCAATTAGAGTCGACATCCTAGATGTTTACTCTAAGTTGGAAAAGTATATTGTGGTTTTAGCTGACCTAGTAGCAATTTTTGAAAAGGAATGATATTTATGCAAAGGATATCTTGTGAGATTGTGTGTTTTTTATGTGAAAAGTGATATGTGAACTCTTTTGTGAAGCAATATATGCGAAGTTTTTGAGAACCTAATTTTGTGATCTGAGATCAAGCTGAGGCTAGAGATCAGCCAAGAAGAAGTTATAGCATCTATACATCTATATTTGAGGAACTTAAAGTTCAATTACTTGTTTGGGCAGTGAGCTATTCTTGTAATTGGAACTATATTTTTGAGCAGTTAGCTCTTCTTGCGCCCATTGTAGTACAACTCCTAATAGGGTTGGAATCTCCTAAGAGGGATTCAAAGTCTCCTAACAGGGACTCTTTATACTGAATTTTCTCATTGAATCCTAACAAGGTCCATCCTCTAAAAAGGAACATATATATTAGTATATCATCTAGTGGGTATCATCCCCACTAGGGTTTTCCCTTGGCCAAGGTTTCCCTAGTTAACAAAATATGGTGTTATGAGTTCTCTTTATGCATGATTATTATTACTATTTAGCATTACTTTTTTACTTTCTTATGCATGATTCAAAGTAATTAATAGTATCCAGTTAGTGACAAAATTTTGTAGAATACTAATTCACTCCCCCCCCACAATATTCCCTATTTCTAACACCTTATTGCTCTGAATAGGGTAGATCACCAGAAGTGATCATTGTAAGCCTTAACAAGACAACTTTATACTACAGTCATAAAGCTTGTGGGTATCATCCCCACCCTAGTTTTAGTTTCTATTTGGAAGGTTTTTGGGTTACCAAATATTATTTCAAGTATTATGAATGTTTTATTTCTTTCAGTCTTTCATGCATGCAATTATATCAAAATAGCTCATGAAGGATTAATTGGTGAATAGAATTTAAAGTTTAATTGGCTCCTGATTCACTCCCCCCCTCCCCCCCCCCCCTTCTTAGTTACCTAGGCACACATACATTTCCAAAAAATCATGTCTTTCCTAAATAATCCAATTGGTATCACAATTAGTTTACTTGTTAAGGGGTTTCATCACGTCAAATAAAAGATCCAAATTAGGGAAAGGTATAGATGTAATAAGATTATTCACAATCAAAAGTTAGAACTATATTTAGGTCCTGAAATAGATCAATGATATGAAATAGAAGAAAGGAAATAGCACACCAAATGAAAGAAACAACATTTTAGGAAGAGATGATTGAATAATTATCTGATCGAAACATGTCTAATGAATCAAAAGTTGTAATATCAAATCTAATAAAGAAGAAACAAAATCTAACTGAGTAGATAAAATCATTAGAAAGAGAAAAAGAAGTGAAATATACAAGGATGTGTGAAATCTTGGAATAGAAGAGACAAGTTAAGGATAAGAAAAGAATGATTGAAGATGATAATAGGCAAGTCACTACAAGACTAGATGCAAAGGATGGTGATATCATGAGGTTAACTTAGACCCACTATGATTTGGTAAATTAGCTACTTGGTCTAAACCATTAAATTGGAAGAGAGATGAAAGAAATAGTTGAGTTAAGATATGAGAATGAAAATTTGAAGAATGGGTTAAATGTTGAAAAGGACACAAAAAAAAGTTTGAATAGATTAGAAGAAATTATTAAAAAACTAGATGAACAATTAAGAGGACAAAGAAGACCAAGAGATACTATTAGATTAGGATTCACCAAGTCATCTACAAATAAGCAAGGTGAATCATTAAAGAAAGTAGAACAAGGAAATTTCTATGAAAATCCTAAGCCAAAGAAGCATGCATGCTACCATTGTGGAAAGCTTGGACAAACAACCAATGTCTATAGAGAAAAGCTAGTGCGACCAATATTACTCCTAAATTTGATGGTTATTGTGACAATTTCAATAAGTATGGTCACCAAGAATATGAATGTAGATCCAAGTTCAGTTAGTCTCCCAAGAAATATTATTTTAATGGGTATTTTTATACTTGTAATAAGTTTGGACACAGGTCACATAATTATAGATTTCAAAAGAAGTCTAACTGGACACCCGAGAAAGCAAGGTAATACATTCACTTAGGACTATAACATATCAATTACTTGCACTACGTGTAGAAGAAATGATCACATTATAGCTAATTGTATGAGATTACACATTGGAGGAAGATCTAAAAATTAGATGAATATGGGAATGGTATGTTATTATTTTCATAAGGTAGGTAACTTAAGCAAAAATTGTAGATACTGAGCATCAGCACCTAAGGAAGAAGATACAAAAGGAAAAAGTAAAGTTAATGTTGATGAAGTTCACAACTAGATGAGTAACATATAGAGTAAGAATATTGAAGAGAGTAAGATATCAAACACTAAAGTTAGTGACAACTCATCCTATAGATCAAGTTAATCCACTACCTCTAATTGAATCATGGAAATATGCATGGAACTACATTTAAATCAATATATCTTACATTACTTCCTAGTACATGATGAATTGAATCCCATATCTACATAAAGTAGGATTCATAAAGAAAACTTATGAAGTGTTGGAAGTTAGAGGAGTTTATGAGTCTCATTGAGCATAATAGTTAGTAAAAGCATAGGGTTAATTGAGTAAGTGAAGATGTTGACATGATGTCTATGTAAGCTAACTTGGTGATGGAAGTTTTGACTAATGGAGCATTGTATAGTAATCAAGAAAAGATTAGAAAGAGGGATAGGTAACCAAAGTTGTGGTACAAAGCATTTATTATGTCCTACCAAATATTAAAAGTGACTTTTTCATATAAATTGGAGTTTGAAATGTTCATTTGTTCACTCTAAATTTTTTAGTATGAAGAGAAAATTTGTGTAAAATTTAAGCTAATATTGTGTGTGATTGAAATTGGAGATTACAAAAGTGATTTTGACTTATCAAATGATTTTGACAATAAAGAAAATGACTATGAACATGTGTCTATTCAAGATATTGGTAATGATGTTCATGACATGGTTAAAGATATAGCTGACAAGGAGGATAACGTAATAGAAGATCTCAATATAGATGAGTAAAGAAAGATGAAGATGTTGTGTCTAACACTGAGCCTAACATAGAAGGTCAAAAACTCACTAAGGTCACTCTTGCACAAATACTAGGCTATACACCTATCATTTAACAAATCAAAGAATACAAGAAGCCTAAAACACATAATGATCCATCTGATGTAAATTAAAATAGTGTTGATTCTTTTATTACTATTATTCCAATGGATACATAACCTACTCAAATTGAGCAACAAAGCCAAACCACGCAAGGAAAAGATACAAGTTTTGAGCAACACACTAGAGATGCTAATGATGGTACTACATAGATTATAAGAGATACATTAGATAGCAAGGTAGACGATTCTTCTACTCGCACAAGTCCACAAGCCCAGGGACCTCCTAGTGAAGGAATTAAAGTGTAAGGAAAGACTACTCAACCTTAGAAAATTTCACTTGGTGAACAAAAAAAGGATCAATTGAAAGAATATGAGGATAAGCCTCATGTGCCACAAATACTATCAGTTCCATAGATAATAATTGATCAAGGACAAAAGAAATGTAGTGAGCTTAAATAGACATATCAGGAGCAAAAGGCTCCATTTCCACCACAGCCTTCCTTGATTATCAACATAGTTAGCTTTAAAGGTAAGAAGTTGAAGAAGAAAAAGACAGCATCAATAAGGTCCAATCTTGTTACACTTTATGAGGATATCAACATACCTAATTGGGACACAAAAATACTAGATTTAAATGCTCTAGCTGAATATGGTAAAATATGTAGTACAAAGGCAGAGTAAGATAGGTTGAGGAAGGAGCACAAGAAAAAAAAATTCTATTTGATATCAAGGATATCTTGTTAAATGTGGTTCCTAATGTTACAACTGATGAGAAGACCTCCTTTTTAGAACAACTCATACAATTAGTAGATAAAGTGAATGAGCCTAATGTGGATGTGCAGGCTAAAGATTGGAAAATAAGTGTGAAAATAAAATGTCAAAAAAGGTTTCCCAAATGACTACAATCCAATAAGTGGAACTTTGCACTCTAGTTACCGATTTGGAGGCTCTTGTTCAAAATGTTCTTACATTATTTAAGAAATTATGCAACATTCCTCAACTCACCTAGGATATTAAAGACAAATTAAACAAAATAGGTGAGGACATAAAATCAATTGTAGATGCACTAGACACTAACCTAGGTTCTTATATGGTCCACTACTCAAAAGTGAAATTATTCATAGGGATTCATCATAGACTTTTACATGAATAAACCAAGACAAGGGCTTAAATTAATAAAATACAAGTCTTGTTGAGCTATCTCATCTTAAGGTCATGTGACATTGCATTAAGAAGAAGAAATATTTGATAGCTACACCAGGATTAGCAATTGTAAATAATATGATAGATCTTGTAGCAAAGGTGGAAGTGGAGAAGCAGACCCTACAATTTTTGAAAGAAAACTAGGATACCACTATGACTATCATGGTGAAGAATCACCAAATATTTCTTGACCTACTAGGAGTATGTCTTTGGTAACCATTTCAATTTTTGAATTTTTTGGCCTCAGTGTCAAAAAAGGGGGATAATGTATACATGATAGGTGGTGTATGTATAAAGATGAATTTTGATGTATATAATGAATGGGGAGCATGGTATATGTTATGTTCTAGTGGAGAAATAAGGATTGAAATAGTATAAGTTTTGTACAAAAAAATACTTGGGAATTTTTTTTTACAAAATACATGTTATAATGAGGATGAGCTTTGTGATGAGAAGGAAATATTTATATAGGGGGAGCTATATAATTCTCCCAAAGTTAGTTTTCTAGCTATCATGCATAGACTTATTGTCACTAATGCCAAAGAGGGAGAATGTTCCTCCTACACTACATTCATGTTGTTATTAGTGTGAAAAGTTAGCTGATTAGAATAGAAGGTATTGGTCGATAAATATTTTTAACAAGATATTTTATATACACTAAGCCAGAACAAAATAGAAGACTTATGAATAAGACAGTTATACCCAAGCATTGTATACACTGATAAATTATATGTCCATCGAGCTCAAACTTTAGCAATCCAGACAAGCTTAACCAAGTTAGAAGGATTGTTGGGAGCATGAATGTTGATGATAATTCTATGGGGGAGTAGTGTAGAAACATAATTAGATCAGTATCATGATGATATGTTACATTCATGACTATGTTTGTCATTGATGTCAACATAGCAATTTTCTGTGGTATCTGACAAATGAATAGTGGTAAAGATCAAGTTGGTGCAAATAAATCATTGAGTGTTTTCACTAGAAAGGTTAAAAGGAGATACTAATAAGTGTCTAGTGTATGCAAATAACCTCAAGAGAAAAAGACTTAAGTTTGGAAGAAGTTATGCAAGTTTTGGTGAAGATTGTTTTGAGATAGAGTTTACACAAGCATGTTTTGGTAAACTTGTTATATCTCTTAGCAAATTTTTTATTCTGAGAAGCAAGTTTAAAGGCATGTAGAAGGCACATTGGTGATAATGTGGCTAAGCTCACTCATCATAATATTACATATAGGGAAAGTTATTCAAGTTACAAGGTGACTGATTGATGTTATTGCTAACTATAATGTGTTCTTAATAAGGTCCTATAATAATTAATTGAGAAGGTGTAATAGCCAACTAAGGGGATTTTTTTATGGATTTGGTATAAAGGAAGGATATTTTCCTTTGTTATGTATGAATGATTTCATGAAGTAAAAAGAGAAAAATAGAAGAGAAACAAGTTGATATGTGAGGATAAGTAGAGCAGAGTGAAGTTGGAGAGAAATTTGTTGCTGAGGTTTTATTCTGAGGTTCAAGGTTTGATATTTGGATTTGAGGTTCATGATTTGGTCTACAAGGTTTGATAGTGATTTGTTTTAGTTGATAGGACAAAGGAAATAGGTTAAAGAATAGTAAAAATAATTATTCTACAAGGAATAGTTGAGAGATCAGTTGAATAGTGAAGTTCAGTGGTCTTTCCCTAGAAGTTGTTTCGACAGTGGGTCCTTCTATCTTCTACAACTCCTCATAGGGTTGGTACAACTCCTAACAGGGTTGGAATCTCCTAATAGGGATTCAAAGTCTCCTAATAGGGACTCTTATATAGTGAATGTGTTTATAGACTCCTAATAGGGTCCATCCTCTAACAAAGAATATTATATCAGTATATCTTTGTGGGCATTATTCCCTTTGGGGTTTTCCCTTTGATCAAGAGTTTCCCTAGTTAAAAAATCTAGTGTAATTATGTATGTGCATCTTGTTATGGTTGTTGTTTACTTTGATTGAAAGGTTAAGATTAAATAAGGTTGATAAATGTTTTCATTAGATAGCTAATTCACCCCCCCCCCCCCCCCCCCCCCCAGTTATCTTGGTGGACTATTATTTCTAACAATTGGTATCAGAGCATGAGGTCCTTAAAGATAAATTTTAACAACTTTGGGAGATCCATGGTGAATATATTCAAAAAGGATAGTCCAAAGTTTGATGGAACAAATTATGACAGCTAGAAAGAAAAGATGAAGACATATCTACTATGTATGGGTCCAAGATATTGGATCTTGACAAAATTAGAAAAGATAATTATTGTTGAAAGTGCATTAGAAACTTGTACTGAGGATGAGAGAGAACTTTTCATGTGTGACATGAGAGCTAGAGAAGCACTATTGTATGTACTTCCTGAAATTGAGTACAACCAGGTCAAAAGACTTGATAATTCTCATAAGATTTGGAAAGCTTTGGAAAATAGTGTTGAAGGTGATGAACATTCTAAGAAATTGAGGCTACAAAGTTGGATTTGTGCATTTCAAGATGCTAAAATGATGGAAGATGAATCTATAAGAACATATGTAGACAGAATATCAAAAATTATTGCAGGTAACAGATCTCAAGGAGGAATCAAGGAAGATGATGAGGTGATCTAGAAGATATTGAAGAGTTTAATGCCACCATTTAAGTAAGCAGTTTAAAAGATATAGTTGTTTATCTCCTGTACCAAATATTTTACCAAGGAAACATTACTTGGGAGACTTGAAGAAGTTAAGAATGAGCTTAGACAATTCGGAGAATTGTCTAGAATAGAGACATCTTTCAGTGACCTAAACATTTGACCTAATCTATCAAGGAGTACAAGTGCTAGAGGAGATTTTGCTAGCAATAATAGATATGATGAGGATAGAAAGATAGGAGTAGCCCTTCTAGTAAGAAGAGAAAAAGATGCTAAGAAAATTTGTAAATGTTGGACTTGTAATGAGTTTGGTCATTATGCATCTAAGTTTCCTAAAAGAGAGAGAAAGTATAAAAGAAATTTCAAACCTAAAAAAGATAAAGATTGTTTGTATGCCAATGAAGGAGTTGATTTTGATGAACAAGTAGTAAGTGCTAGTGATGATGAAATAGAATTTGTAGCAATTAAGAAAGTCTAGAGAAAATGGCTTTGCTGTCGTAGGTTGAAAAGAAATCTAATTGGATAATTTATAGTGGTTGTTCACATCATATGATAGGTGATATAAAAAAATTTGTTGACTTAAAAAGTTATGATGGAGGCATTTTCAGAGTTGGAAACAATGTAACTTGCTATGTTAAAGGTATTGGATCTATAACTCTTGATGGTAAGACTACCACTGAGGATATATATTTTGTTGATGGTTTGAAACACAATCTTTTGAGTGTTGGACAACTAGTGGATAAAGGTTATCAGTTATAGTTCATAGAGAAGACATGCATGATTAGAGACAAATACGGGAAGGTAATTGAAATAGGAACTAGATCTAGAGGTAATCTATTTCAACTAAATCCCACTAAAATGACATGTTTGGTTACAAAGGTAGATGACAGTTGGTTATGGCTTAAGAGATTTTTTCATATAAACTTTGACAACATTGTGAAAACTAGTAATATGTTTGCATTTAGAGATTTTCCTAAGATTGTAAAGCCTACTAACACAATTTGCAAGGAATGTGTATTGGCAAGGCATAATAGAGCTTATTTTCCTAGCAAGAAGTTCACTACTATAGCAAAGTTGGAGATTGTACACATAGATATTAGTGGTCCTACAAAGACTAATAGATTCTATGGTGAAAGGTACTTCATGATTATTGTTGATGAATTTTCTAAAATGATGTGGGTTGTATTTCTTAAAGAAAAATCTGAGGCATTTGACAAGTTCATGATATTTGAGAATAGAGTTGAGAATGAATCAGGTATGAAGATTAAATGTTTAAGATTAGATAGTTTACTTCAAATGAGTTTAATATCTTTTGTGAAGCTAATGGAATCAAAAGATAATTTTCAGCTCCTAGAATAGGTGAATAAAATGGCATTGCAAAAAGAAGAAATAGGTCAATAACAGAAGCAACAAGAGCTATGTTAGCTGAGAATGATGTATCCAAGATGTTTTGGAGAGAAGTTGTGAATATAATAGTCTACATTATGAATAGAGTGCAAGTCAAGAAAGACACAAATAAGACCCCTCACGAACTATGGTTTGGTCACTCACTTATAGTTAAGTATTTCAAAAATTTTGGCAGTAAGTGTTATATCAAAAGAGATGATGATGAAAGTGACAAGTTTGCACAAGAAATAAAGAAAAAATTTGAAATGAGTATGATAGGGGAAATGAAATACTTCCTAAGATTATAGATTGTGTAGGATAAAGAAGGAATCTTTATTTCTTAGACTAAGTATTTGAAATATCTATTGAAAATGTTTGGTTTGGAAACATGTAAACCAGTTGGAATACCTATGATAACTAGACACAAGCTATCTACAAAGGATGAGACACCTACTATTGAGAAGAAGAAGTATAGATCCATGATTGGAGGATTGCAATATTTGACTCACACTAGGCTAGATATAATCAATATAGTTGGAATTGTTTCAAAATTTCAAGTTGATCCCAGAGAAGCACGTTATGCAACAATTAAAAGGATATTTAGATATCTAAAGGGAACATTAGAGTTCGGATTATGATATGAAAAATCTAATGATTTCACTATATATGCTTATACTGATGTTCATTGGGTAGGTAGTATGGATGATAGAAAGAGAACCAGTGGTTGAGCATTCTTTCTTGGAGGAAGATTGGTTTTTTGGTTAAGAAAAAAGTAGGATTGTATCTCATAGAGTACAACAGAGGTAGAATACATTACAGTAGAAAACAATTGTAATAAAGTTGTTTAGATAAAGTAGATGTTGAAGGATATAAGGATAGAACTTAGTGAACTTGTTGGCATACATTGTGATAACACAAGCACAATGATTATGTCTAAGAATCTAGTGTTGCATTCTAAGACTAAGCTCATTTCTATCAAATATCACATGTTGAGAGAGAAAGTTGCAAAAAAGGAAATCAAATTGGAGTATGTAAGAAGCAAAGAGTAGATTGCAGATATTTTCACCAAGCCTTTGCCCAAAGAGACTTTTGAGTATTTGTGGGGTATGTTAGGGGTTATGCCCCTACCTACATCAAAGTAGATGATGCAAGAGTACATTAGTCCAGTGATACAGAGAACTATAGCTTTTCTAGACTGAATGTTGATGCTTCCTATATGGGGGAGTATCTATGATGGGCAGAGTCATCTAGGACTCTTGATGGATGTTGTTTTGAACAATGTATTTGGACACTTGAGCAAGTCAGAGACACTTGTTGCAAAGATAGATGGTTGCTAAAACCTTTGACATTGATATCAATGGGGGAGAGATTATAGCATGAAAAATAGTTTGATATAGAGCACATTGAGGTATATCAATGGGGGATAATGATTGATGAAGAGGATTTGAAAGGAAAGAATAACAATATTTTATAGTTGGTATTCTTAGAACTAGATTTTTTTCATCTATGTTTCCATCAATGCTAAAGGAGGAGATTGTTGAAAGCATGAATGTTGATGATACTTATATGGGGGAGTATTATAGAAATATGATTCAATCATTATCATGATGATATGTTACACTCATGACAATGTTTTTCATTGATGTCAACATTGCAGTTTTCTATGGTATCTGACAGAAGAAAAATGGTAAAAATCAAGTTGGTATGGATAGATCATTGAGTATTCTCACTAGCAAGGTTAAAGGGAGATACTACTAAGTGTCAGGTATATGGAGCTAATATCGAGAGAAAAAGACATTAAGTATGGAAGAAGTTATACAAGTTTTGGTGAAGTTTGTTTTGAGATAGAGTTTATAGGAGAATGTTTTGGTAAACTTGTTATATCTCTTAACAAAGTTGTTATTTTGAGAAGCAAGATTAAAGGCATGTAGAAGACATGTTGATTATGATGTGGATAAGCTCACTCATCATAATATTTCATGTATGAAAAATTATTCAACTTACAAGGAAACTAATTGATGTTATTGTAGACACCCAAAAATTGGCAAAGACCTGAATTACACAATTCTAATTAATTAATGCAAATCAACGAGAAAATAAGAAGAGACACAACAGGCTTTCAAATCAAAAATTACATCAAGTCTTTAATTATCTATCAAATCGACAAGACCTAAATCAACTTTAAAAGAGGAGAAAAATAATTCAAATTCATAAAATGAAATTCAAAAAGGAGGAAGAAAAAGACAAAGTGTTAAGAATAAATAAGACTTTTATTAAAACAATAAAGTCATTTATCCTCACAAAAATGAAAATCAACCTTTTTCATTTAAAAGAATTAGAAATATCTCCATTTATCCTCAAAACCAAGTCTATTGGACTCTTCCTCTTGGTCTCTTATGAGATATTTTCAATTTCACTTTCATCCATCATTCAAAGGTGAAAATCCTAATTCTTACCCCAACCCCTTCTGAAATCCTATAAATAGGAGGAAAATCCAAGAGCCAAAGGACCCAAGTCTTAGGCATCTGCACTATAGGCACATTCTGATTCATCATTTTAGAATTATCATCCTAGCAAGTTCATACCATTTTAGCATTGTATTTGTGTTATTTAGCATCATTTATTACATGTTAGCTTATTGCATGTCTATTTTGATAGCATATGATCTACATTTTTAGTTATAGATCTTCCATGCATTCTTGTAGATCTGCATTTTTAGCATACTCCCATTCTAGAACTATTGCTAAGATGTTGATTTGAGAACTTTCTTAGCGGTTGTAGTTAGGGAAACATGAGACATTCATAAAATTTATATTTTGATATAATGATTTCTTAGGTTTAGTCTAGTTCATTGTTAGTCTATCTGCATTGTACATTAAAGTTTCATGAATACACAATTATACCATGTACAATTATCACTAAGTATAACGTGTTCTTAATAAGGTCCTATAATAATTAATAAAGAAGGTGTAATAGCCAACTCAGGGAATTGTTTTATGGATTTGGTATAAAGGAAGGAAATTTTTCTTTGTTACATGTATGGATTATTACATGAAACACGAAGATCAGAATAGAAGAGAAAACTTTTTATATATGAGGATAAGTAGAGCAGAGTGAAGTTGGAGAGAACTTTGTTGCTAAGGTTTTATTCTAAGATTTGAGGTTTGATATTTGGATCCAAGGTTCATGACCTAGTCTACAAGGTTTGATAGTGATTGGTTTAGTTGACAGGATGGAGGAGGTTAAAGAATACTAAAAACCATTATTTTACAAGGAATAGTTGAGAGATCAATTGGACAGTGAAGTTCAGTGGTCTTGCCCCATAAGTTTTTTGGACAGTGGGTCCTTCTGCCTTCTACAACTTGTAATAGCATTGGCACAACTCCAAACATGGTTGGAATCTCCTAACAGGGATTCAAAGTCTCCTAAAAGGGACTCTTATGTACTAAACATATTTATAGACTCATAATGGGGTCTATCCTCTAAGAAGGAATATATATTGGTATATCTTTGTGGCATTATTCCCATCAGGGTTTTCCCTTTGATCAAGTGTTTCCCTAATTAACAAATCTAGTGTAATTGTGTATGTGCATCTTTTTATGGTTGCTATTTACTTTGATTGAATGGTTAAGATTAAATAAGGTTGATAAATGTTTTAATTAGATAATTGATTCACCACCCACCCCCCACTCACTTAGTTATCTTAGTGGACTATTATTTATAACAAGGACATCGAGCAACAACACATCTACCAAGTGTGAATAGAGTATACATCAAGATACCAAAGAAGCACATAAAAGTTTCGAATGGAACCATAACCTTATGTATTTCAATTCTAGTGAGAAAGAAACTATGTTTACATTGATTGAGGAAAGGATTTGGTAAGCTTCATTGAAAAAAGTAATTTGATTGTGTATGATTCAAATGTAGAATGGAGGCCAATGAAATAAAATAAAGGAAAGGAAGGAACATGAAATGATAAGGATGATTCTAGATCTTTGATTTTGATCTATTGCATATTAAAGAGGATTCCTAAACCCTAATTAGGTTAAGGATCAAAGAGGCAAAAATATTACTATATAAGGAGCTATACGAAATAGTAAAAAAGGTTGTTTTTTTAATTGTTGTTGAAGCTTCTATTGTAGTAATGATAAGAAGGGGATATACCAAAGGAATGAATGGTTTAATCCATTATAGAGAAAAGTACTAAGTAACAAGGGAAAAAATTAGATATAAAAGTCATAGAAGATGATCAAGTATTGAGTGGAAGAGGGATCTAATCAGTAAAGTAGGTTGCATGCATAAAGATCATATTCAATACTATTCTCTAATAATTGAGAAAATAAATTCTTCAACAAGGTAGAATTTTTAGTCTTATTGTAAATCTCTTGACTAAGTATGCACATTATGTTGTGTTATAAAATCCTTGAAAAAGGTAGATCCTTGCAGATCTTTTGTATTACTCCTAACAAAGTAAGTCACTAGAAGTGACAAAACATTGTAGCCCTAACAAGGAAACCTTTCACTACAATAGTGATGGATTTATGGGTGGCATCCCCACTACAGTTCTCCCTCTTACCAAGGGTTTCTACGTGACCAAAATTCTTGTATCATGTGGTATGCTATTATTGTTTATGGTTGCATGTTCATGATGAGTTAGAATATTCAAGATCACTTTCATTCATATTAATGTTGATAATATATATGTTTACTAAGTTGTGAAGAGACAAGGGTATATTAGATTTGATTAAGTCAAAAAGTTTGAGGATATTGATTCACCCTTCCTCTCAACATCATACCTTTCCTAAATAATTGAACACTAAATGCTTGGGTGCAAGTATGCTATCAATCATGGACTCTTGGTTCTTGATTCTTATTCCTTTTTCTATATTTTCAAATGAAGAGGGAAGGCATCCTTTTTATACCAAAACTTAAGTGTGCATGTGAGATAGATGATTGGGGAAATCATTTTTATTTTCCAAGACCTAGGCCTAAGATCCAAGAGGTTTATCTCCTTGAAGATAGAGAAAAAGTTGGATTTTTTCACTAGGAAACATTTGACCTCATTCTTGTCTCAGAGGGACAAGACCTTGGGAAACCTTCCAAGATCTTGGGGAAACTAAATAAAAAAGTGGAAAGTAAAGAATCGAGGCCCAAAAAGGTGCAAAAGCATATACACATTTATTAATCTAACTATTGCATTTAGATCAAGTTAAAAAAATATTTTAAAGGGGGGATAAAAAATTCCCTAACATAGAGTGTGCCAATTTTAAGATGGTGTATTTAGCTTCCTCTTTAGTAAGAATATGTGCTAAACCCAAAATCTATGTAAAATAGAGAATAAGGCATGAGACAATTTTATCACAATCAAGAAGACAAAGAATCCATCAAACCCACAATGGATTGAGTCTTTTCTAATTCCAAGATAATAATAAGAGAGAAATCACTAATAGAAGGAAGCAAAGAAAAAGTGATTAGCACTGCTAATGAGAAGTGTGTGTGTGTGTCACTATGAACCACTCAAAGGGGAAGTTGAAATGTGTTGCCTAGTTATGAGGCTCGACATGTTTAAATTTATAATGTGTTACCCATGTATGGGGATTATCATATTATATTTGGATGTGTTACCCATTTATGGGAATTAACATATTAAATGTTAATGTGTTACTTATGTATGGGATTTAGCATATTGAATTTTTTAATACATTACCTATGTATGCGATTTAGCATAGTGTAAGTGAACAAGTCAAAAAGGGATACCTAATCCTAAGGATACTTATATCCCTATGGAATCAAAGGTGTACATGGAGAATATAATCTTTATCATTGTGCATAATCCATAAGGGGGTTCACAAGTGTATGTCTAGGTTGTCAAGTAAGTGTGTGTGGGCAAAAAAAGTAAGTGTTGCATATGACCCCATGTTAAAGTCATTGCTAAAACTTTAATAGGAACAATGGCTTTAATAGTATATAATTACATCCACCTAGAGATGTTCCCACTATGAAATTCTCCCAAGAGAAGATAAGTCAATGGAAATAACTATATACCATATAGAGAGCTCAAAATGGATCTACTAACTTTGGGATTAGTGTGGTCTAAAGATAATATATATGAATATTAGTGTAAATGAAATGTCATCATTCTCCAAAGGAAGTATAGCTACAACATAATGGAAGGACATGTAAGAGCTATGAAAAATTCTTTTTTGACCATCGCCATGGAGACAAAAAATAATTGGTGTTACTATGT